>DWFV01000810.1:0-12708 GCA_018246775.1 Parelbella machaon machaon
GTTATTTGACAAGGGTGTCTTCTTGAAGTGAGACGGAGTAAGGCTATAGTCTAAGACGCTGGCTTATTGTGAGTCGTTTGAGGCATTATGACCTGTGGAAGTATGCGTACTGACGTAGAATCTTAGGTCCATTCAGAGCTGTTTTCGAAATTGTTGAACCTTTAATTTTCATAGCATATCCCCAAAATATTGTAGTCTTTTATGAAATATACAAAAAAGTTTTTTGCGAACCGTACGTGTAAGGTGCGTCGGAATTATTTATTTGCATGTAGATCGGCAATTGACAGGTCACGAGCGGAAAGCATCTGGAGGTCCCAATAATTGTATTTTTGTACGGAATTATTGATATTGACGTTCGGTTTTCGGATTTATATTATACATACTCGTATAGTTGCCTCCTGAGAAATTGGCCAAGTAGTGGCTTCAAACGACGTACTATGTCACACTAAGTACTCATAATAATTCCGTATTATGTCTGTATCAATCTACGATCAAATTTTAAGGTATACATGTAACAGATGAAAGTGTATTCATAAAGCATAACAAAACAAAATGTGAAGCAACACCAAAATTTAAAATGATTTCGAAATTAAATCCTGCAGTGATGGAGTGCGTGCTTCACAAACCTTGTTTGTTAAAGAGAAAAATAAATAAAAAGAGAAAAAAAAAACAACATTTAAGTAATACACGGAACGCATCCGAGGGAAAGTTCCGTTTCAAATTTAAATATTTGACTGTTCGAAATACGAACAATTATCTTGTTTGCGAATGCAGAGCTACCAACATAGTAAAACACAGTCGAGTACCTTATGTTAAGGGAATAAAGTACAATTTATCTATACAAGTATTTTATATTATTTTGTTCACAATTTCGTAATTTGTCGAGAGAAGAGCCGCCATATTTTCATGTCGTGAATAACTGTATCATTGGTTTGACGAAATTTCGCTGATTGCTTAATTATTACTTTTGTGAATATGTATAATTTTTACATTTCGAACGATGTTGCAAAACTTGAAAATTTTAAAGACTGATTATAAAAAGCAAGGCGAACTCCACCTTGGCCGTAAATGTTAAAGTATAAATTCCCCTGGGCTAATATTTTATAGGTAAAAATAACAGTTGTTCTAAAAATTATTATGGTTTTTATGAAAAATTAACATACACCGAAAAACTGCTACCAAAATTAAATAAATTATCAGATCCCTTAATATTTTTACACTGAAAGGCCCTCACGTACAAATGTCGTGTAGAAACATCTTCATTGCAATCATCTTTAAGTCAACAAACGAATACCTACTTAAGATGTTTAACATTGAAACGGTAAAAACAAGTTCTGGCAGACATTTTTACGAATAACTCCCTTAAATTAATAATATAATATACCATCATATAAAAATACCTGTAGTGGTTAAGATTTCAGCCTCCCACTCTCTATTCTGTGCTAGATATCTGTAAATATAGGGCACTACATGTCATTTTAATATCAAATATCATCCGTTATTATGGTGAAGGACAATATTATAAGAACATCTCTTGACCTCAGATTTCTCTGAGAACTTCATTACGATGTATGGTCAAATCAAATAACCTAAATTTGATGAACGTGATAGCTTATGACCATAATGCTACAACTCTAAATAAAGGCCCGTATTTAAAATAAAACAGGTAAATAAACCAGTGATGATCTATAAATCAAATCAAACCTAAAGAATTGTACAGAACTCAACAACCGAAACGATAATAGATTCTAAACGTAAATTTAAAAATAGAACATCCAATTCTAAACACCAATCTCCGAACAAGCCAGAACGCCCTCCAGATAAATAATACTCGAGTAGCAAAAAGTTGTTATAACTACCCACATTTTAATATATTATCTATATATTTTAAGCTATAATTATTCCCAAATTGATTGAAAATTTGAATCAGTTATGTTAATTGATTACATATCTGATGGGTTTCATTTTAGTCATTTGATCATGTTATGATATGGTACAATATGGTACAATATGGTACAATATTGTACAATATTGTACGGTATGGTATATAACATCTGTATCATCTATGGTATATATTAGAGACTATATAGTCTGTGTAACTATACAATTAATTTATTATTTATTTACCTATAATAATATAATTTAGCAAATGCTAAAATAGAATTATGAGTTTGCATTTTTACCGAACTTCATGTGTTTTGATGTTTAATAATTACATTGACATATTCGACCAGTTGTTAGATCCTAACTGATGAGCCAGGGGTTCTGAGTCCGATTCCCAGCTACGAGTAATACATATGGTAATACAACGAATATTCATTCTATGTTGGTTTAAAATTAAACTTCGTAGTAATAGGTAAGTCAGAAGTGGATAAATAAAATTTATCGACTGTCTGCTTATCATAGCATAAGCTCCCCCTAATTTCAGGTAACACGGCCGTGTGTAAATTGTCTTAAAGTATTATTGTATATACATATGTATTATGTATATACAATAACATGTGGCTCGGTGTCTGGATTTGTGCCTGTTCCATTGTAGGACTTACTGGTGAAACGTGGGAGTTCGGAGAACGTATCTCTTCGGGGACTACAGACGTGATGTTACGTTTATATAAGGTCAAATTACCATATTATGCATATGTATGTATAAAGTAACCATAAAGTAAAATCGAACAGAAATGATCTGCCTTTATTTACGAATATTTTAAATTCAATCACATTTTATAACAGGGATCTGGATCAAGGTACCATTTATAAATATACATGTACTCGTATATGAGTCCGCCATCCCGTCCGTTTGTCTGCTACCGTGCGCACAATCTAAGTCCGACCGCAACTGATTTGCGAAAATAAAACGACACCAGATTACAGACGGCGCCGGAGTAATGTGCTAGTGTTGATAAAAAGGTCTTTTGGATACATATCGATATTGTGAAGAGTATTTTTTTAATTATTCATTTTGTACTGTAATCTCTTTCAACTTTAGATATAGATTATTGTATAAAATAATAATTTTTGTCATCTTTAGTATACTCATTTGTCATGTCATCATCATTATCAGCCATTTTATCCTTGCACTATTGGTAGTGTAATCAAAACGTGACAAAATCACAATCTTAAAAACGATAATTGAGAGCTATACGGATTTAAACGCCAATTTTTAATACTAATTTTATTAATACAGATTGCTTATAATCACTGTTTCTAAGTGTTACTCGATAACAAGACAATATTGAACGTAATATTATTAAATATTTGTTCTTATCTTGCCATATATCTTGTCATATTTGTGGCTATCTTGGACAGCATCGCTGGTGTTATGAATACGAGTAGCATAACTAATAGAACATGCTAATACAACATACCGTATAGTAAGAAACCTTTAGCAGGAACAAACAAATGGCTTAAAAAAAAATCATAAATGGACTCTACTTGGCTAAGGCGCATAGTTCTTTTCGTCTAGATTTACTTTTGAGAAAATCAACAAATATTAATAATTACAATAAATACTACTTTTAAAAAAATATCCTTAATTCAATATCGATATCGATAAAATTATTATTCGTTCCCGTTCCACCTCGACCCGGACGATTCAGCTCAAACTAATCATTTGTCTACTTGACAAAACTGAATTATATTCTTTTTTTATTATTATTATTACTTGATGCGCTCGGAATAATTGAAGGCTGGCTTCTGTTCTAACTCGGTTTTACCCGCATTACATTAGGATTGCGAATCATCGTCCTTAAGGGGAAGATAAGCAGTTTTAAAATTATATATTTCTGCTTTCAACTAACGTGACGTACTTCATATGGTAAATTACTTGGTGGAGAACGTTTTTGTGCCGATTTAGGTTTCACAGACCTGTGTCGCCATACATTTTACCACAATGTTATAAGTTTTTATAACGTTCGTGGTGTTCCATGACTGTTACACAGCTACGAATACAATGGGCTACACAGCTTTTTTGTTTAGTCCTTTGAAAATAGGCTATATTACTAACATTGGTCCGAGGTGAGAATCGAACCCACTATACTTAGCTCACCATCACCATCAATATCGGACTACTCCCATCCTCTACTGCTCATTGGCCTCTCCAATAGCATATCGCTGAGCTCGATCTTCAACTCTTCGAATTCCACCGCTGCCAGCCACTTTCCGTATATCGTCACTCCGGCTAGCTGGAGGGCGTCCTCGCTACGTTTACCAAGTCCTCGTCTCTCCTTAAACTTCTCCTTAACAATCTTTATTAGATTGCCTCGTACAATCACACACGGCGTATCGTATTCAATTCGTGTGCGTTATATTTGTTCTGCGCGGTATTTGTTCCAGGAACGAATCGCTGTTCGCCTTTTGTTCCTATTATTGTTTTATTTATCCCTTGCAGTTTGATATTCATATGTAGAAGGATTCTGTTAAAAAATAATTTAGGTATGAGGTTCTTTTATAGACTAAATGTTGTAACATATTTCGATTTTGATAATGTAAAAAATTATCAGGTTAGTACAATAGTTATCCTATGAACATTGAATGTTCAATCATCATAATCATCAACTTTTGTATAGTTCCTTTGTTAGACATGGGTGTCCTGTAAAAAAAGGTTAGTACTAGGTTAGTTAGAAAATACACTATGACATCGATCTTCTCCCTGTCGTTTCAGGAAGTTCTATGCAATTTAATTACAAACGCACATTCTTGTAAAGAGCTGTGCGCCTTTGAAACCAGGAATTTTGGAGTCCAAAGTTGAATTTTTAACCACTGGGCTATCACTTCTATAACGGTCCTGTCACGATACTTGTAATCGTCGGATAATGCACCAGCACCATTACGTCACGTTTTTTTAACAATTAAAGGTACTTATTTATGTGTCGACAATAGTATCAATCAATTACAATAATGAGGATAGAAAGATGGATACATATTGGCAACGCGCAATCACCGTCACGAATCGCAACTAACTGAGGACAGCTTAACAACTGTTGTGTCGCGGTTTCGTTCGTATCAACATTATTTTGTTTCAGCATTAAATGAATCCAAACAACCGCTTAATGCCCATTATTTTGATTTCTCGTTTAAACATAAAATAATAAAGCCTATCCCATTACAGATGTATTATTGATGCCTAGTATATTTTAATGCAAATATTTTTCTCAATATTTTAAGTTGTTCTGAAGCAATTTCTAAATAAAAAGCATCTGTTTCAGTAATGACAGAAACAGATAAACGTACGACACATAATTATAAAAAATCAACGCCGACACACACATGTAACCGTACACTAATACTATGCAATAAAATATTCCCAAGTGGGACTCGAACCCACAACTCCCTGCTCAGCAGTTAAGTTCGATGTCCACTGAACCAATGGGCCAAAAATGCTAAATATATTATTATTTCCCAACAAAAGTAGGTATCAATGTATAGAACGCCCAATTGATTTATAACAACCAATTATTTATTGTCTGCGTTCATTCGCGTTATAATTGTTACGGACGCAATCGATTTTGTGCGTGCATCGTTTTTATATATACATCTAAATGTATATATGTTAATGGGACCACCCGATGCGAGAACGTTATTGGACACATAAGTCTTGTGGTTGTTAGTGTTAAAAATAAGAATTATTGTTATGTATCACAAGTGAAAGTATTTTGCTAGTTGTTAATTATTTTTAATTTGTATTTTTTGACCGTGACTTCTAGGTTATGGAAAATAATGGGTTTCTTGAACTTTCTGGCGATAATTTATTGCGATAATTTTAATTATGGCGATAATTATTGATAATTTATTCATTTAAAGCTCTTAAATAAGGCTGTGTTTCAATCTATGGTGGATAGTAAATTTTGCTGCTCGCCAGAGCTTAGAATGTTCTAGGTCGTATTTTGAAGTAATTGCTAAGGAGATCAGGTTACTTAAACGATTTTATTAGAAGAATCCAAGAAAAATCACCATTTTTGATGATTTGAATTTTTTGACATTTACATTGAATTACGGCATGCTTGATATTAGTAACATATTTATAATAATATCTTAAAACAACTCACGTACTGATCTGAACATCTGATCTAAAACAAATAAAGGCTGAACTGTAATAACCAGATAGATGTTAATATACACAGACACATATATATTTAAAAATACATACTTATAACATACATAATTTTAAGCCTAGAGATATGTAGTTCGAACATTTGTGGTCATCTTACAAACATTTGCACTAGATCGGAACCGAACCCACAAACCCCACATAGCAGCTAGGTTCAGGAACCATTCTACCAATACACTCATAAATTGAATATTGTACACGGGAAACAGGTGCAGTAATGTCAATTTCACGGGCAAACCTGAAAAACTGATTCAACTAACTTCATAAACAATGTTTAGAATTGATATTATGATGTATAATGCGGATGGTTAACTTTTTGCACCGTAAACCAGCAATAGAACGAACACGGAATTCCATTTCTGCGTAAACACAGACCGGGCTTTAACTTGGCAACTGCCATTAACCACAATATATTTTTTAACTTATACTCAAGGAAGAAATTCTTATAGATATGCCTATTTAAATTACGCAACAAATTAAATTAACGGTTTAGGTTTAATATTTCTAGTTTTTTTTTTGTTCAATATTATTCGTTCTCGATACAGAAGTCTCATATGTACTCGTAAGTGGGCCAAATGCACCGCACTATGGATTTTTACCTGTATCTATCACTAATAATTTTAGAGCTTCGCACTCATGTCTAATTGGTTGTGTCAACGGTCCCATCGACATAAATGACTTGAATTGAGAATTATAAATAATTTGAACATCTATTCCACATTCGTATATATCGGTATATTTGGTGGAAATAAAATCTGGAACCATCTAGAAAGCTGACTGGCTTAGCTAGGTACTCGAGAAGTTTTATAAGTTTCTACCTATAGTAGCATATTTATCAAAGAAATTATTTTCAAGGCAACATAGATAATAATCAATAAAAAAAAATCCTGAAAACTTTAAACTCATAATAAATAGAATACATTGACAGGCTGGTCACCATTAAATTCGAATATTTTATTTCGATACAGTAATATCATACTTAAATTTTAAATTACCATATCCATACCACGTGCATTCTATCTATGTTCGATATTTCATACAATTTTGAATAATCACTGCGGTGCGAATAGAATTAAATAATTCGTGTTCCCCCGCCACTGTTCAAAGAAGGCGCCGACCGCAACCTAATGTGCCATAATCATTGGTACACATCCACCGTTCAGATCCAGACGCAAACATTGTTCTTGTGGCCAGAACAAAAAATGGTACGTGGTAATACGTGTATACGTTAAAATATAATAACACAAATCCATCACTTATTGTAACTTAAAACAATTTGGCGAAATTTGTGATCTTTCAAACATAACTGACACTCGCCTTATTGACATTTTGGTATTAGAGACGATTTTCCTTAAAATAAAATATTTACAATTTGGCATCCACTTTGTTCTGTTTTTGTTAATTAAATTTATGAGCAAGATGAGCGTAACATCACGCCTATAATCCCAAGAGGTAGGCAGAGGAGTGTAGTACACTCCCACGTATCATCAATTACGTTTAAGTGCCATGGAATGGGTGGTGAGCCTATTGACATATACCGGACACAGATCCAGACTCCGAGGCACTAGGTACTAGAATTACTAAATTATAAAATTCCAATAGTAACCGACCCTGGATTTGAACCCAGAACCTCACATTCGGCAGTCGCGTTTGCAATCACTCGACCAGTGAGGCAGTCAAGTATGAGCAAGATTATTTCATAATAATACCCAAATATGTATATTAAACCGTGGTGTATGAATGTACTGGCGTCCATAAACAAAACATATTAAGTAGAGTTTACATTACTAACATTGCTGCTACCATCATGTGTTTCGCCCCGAAACGGAATACCCTCAATTTTACTATAAGCTGTACATTGATCAGTAATATAACATTTTCTGACCGAAAAAATACTTTATCTTGTCTGTTTTTAATGAGACTTAATATTTTTATAAAGTCAAATAATATATAAACAGTGTTTTTATTGTCTAAGTCTAAAAGGAGTCATAAAACTGTATACTATATACAAAGGTGCCACTAAATAGACAGTTTAACACGTATACAAAGATATTCTGCAATTAATAGAGCCTAGTTACCATATGACGTCACATCTCCGGTTCGATGCTGTTCAGTTTCTTAAATTAAATCGCTTAAATCTTCAGATGTAACTCAAATGATACAAATAATACAAGAAAACTGACATCGGAGTAGATCTAAGATGCCCCAGTGTAATTATACAAACACACATTACCAAGTTAATACCACACATTCTCTATTAAGAATACATAACCATGAAAATACCATTAAACTTTGCCAAAGTACGAAATCAAACTTTCATCTCATATAGGGCTTAATAACCCATTACGGACAGTCATTACTCAGTACTCGCATTGTATCACCTCCCGGCTGTTAAATCGAGCTTAATTGAATCTTACCGGGGTTTGTAATTGATTTTGCAATATGTTGGTAACTATCATTATGATCGGGGCACCATGGATCTGAAATTAAGTGACACATGCCCCATTATGTTTTACAGACTCCATATATTATAAGTTTATTGTAAGGAAGTGCCTGAAAACTTCTGAAGATTGTTATTTATCTGGTATTTTTTATTTTTGAATTAAAGTTATAATTAGATTTAAGATGATCTTGCTATTAATTTACTGTGTACATTTAATATAATGTTGGTATATATTTATTAATGTACGTTGGCAGGTATAGAATTTATATTTACGGAACATACGAGTGTATTAAAAAAAATATTAAAAAGTGCACTGTTTGTGTTAGAGAAGATGATGGGAAATATATACGCTATAAATGGGACTGTCCTATATTTTTATTGATAACCTACTAATAAGAGAACGCATTTAGCAATTAATACTTTAACTTCAGCTCCTAAAAGGTTTTAAGCGGGTAGGAAATAATTGGAAATGTATCAATATTACATTATTCCTAGTTTATATGTAGGTATATTACTTCCATTGTTTTATGAAATTATTATATTAATGTTAATCGAACACTAACTCTTCAGTATTTAATATTAAATGCTTTGTAAACAATTAATAGTAAATGTGACGCCCTATTAATATATGAAGCACTTGAAACACTCATATTTAATAACTCATATAATTAATACATCAATAACTTCATTCAATTGATTTATTAATGAATTTTTTCAATAGTTCATACTAACGAAATGATTCAGTTCCTTTTTTTTTATCCGGATGGTCAAGGAGCAAAATAGCCCTCCGGCGTCTGTTTCCGGATACATATAACCAGTCCTTGGTCTTCGAAGCTATACCGAATAGGTTTTTTTTTGCAATTAGTAAATTAATTGCAATTTTTTTTTTTTTTTTTTTTATTATTATTATTTTATTTTTAATTATTTACTTATCACAATTTCTTATAATATCCATTAGTCAATGTTTTCATCAAGAAAAGCACTAGAATGGTGTAAAATTATTAATACCGGGAATATATGTACATATAAATTCTTAAAATACAACTTGCTAAAATTAAGTAGATACAGAAATTTAATATCTATCTAGAAAATTAGAAGACGCGAAAGAAATATCTCTTATCTCTTTTGACTTTCGAAATTAATCTTTGCTAACACATATGAAAAATAAGCGTAAAAATATCTGAAGTAGTAATTGACTTCTAATCTCCATATCGATACCGCGACATTGATTCGCACGCACCTCTGTTACATTATCGAAAATATCCCTGAATACCTATCGGAATGGAACAGAAAACAGGAAGGACTACAGAAGAGTGAGAAATAGATGCAGTAGTAATTCCACCACCTCGTAGCCCACTAAACCACTAAACTATTCTTAAACTAAACTACTACTAGCCAACTACTACTAAGCTACTCTTAAACTAAACTTTATCTCCACATCATACCCACTTCTACATCCACGCAAGAATACCAGCGCAACAAGTATTCTATAAAATAACAGGTCCGCTGATCGGGTCGCGGGTTCGAGTCCGGTACGAGTGGGCGTGTATTAATTACCGCATCGCCACCCTACGTGATACGAATTTGTGATGCCAACACATATATACATACAATTATATATAGACAACTCAAAGAGGATTACGCAGGTTCCGTTGTCTACTTTCTTGTTTTGTAAGCAGTTTATTTCTCCTCTTGGTGAACTTACATATTTTACTACTTTATGAATTATTACAAATGGAGTAAACGGTCATTCTGGCTGCAGAGGATGTAATTAGTGTCCATTGTTATCCAAGGACATAGTTATATCATATTATCAATGAGACCATAACATTTAATCAGTGAAAGCCATTTTCCTGCAACTCTGCATGTCTACCCAATCCTGGAAACAAGAACACGATAATGACTGTTTTTGTTGCATTAATACTTGTATTACAATGACATGTTATAATTATTTAAGAAATTTAATTAAAAAGAGAGTAATTAAAAGTATGTAAATATTAACAAAAATTACAAAAAATATTGAATAATCGTTTTCTGTAAAATGAAAAGTGCGTACCACAACCTCGAACACAAGACTGACGCGATAACAGGTTAAATTTAATCTACTGAGAAATCATTGCACTTTTCGCAACGTCTGCCTAAAAATTATATGATCTTTTTATAGGATTCGATTGGGAAAAAACACTCATAGCGGTTTTGCGCACACAGATTTGGTTTTTGACTAATATCACTTAATCGTAGACACATATCTCATTTATCCAAAGTTACTCAAGTCTCGATTTCAGATTTTTAGTATAACCACATAGATGCACATAAGGTATATAACTTCAGCTATAAAAATAAAATTTTAGAACTCTTTTTTTCACCAATCATTAGGTTACTTACGTTAACATGAATTATTTAATTGTCAATTGTAGAATTAACATTCTGTATAAACAAGCAAATTAACTGTTGAAAAATTTCATCAACTCCCCGAGTCTACGCCCAAAGTTCGGAGTTCGATAAATCTTATCCAAACACAATTTAGCACAAAAATAACATTAAATTATTCATACACGATCTATATAGACACAAATATTCATTCTACGGAAGCACACCATATGACCGTTATGTTGTACGGCGTAAGATTCAATTTTGACTAAACCAGGGGCATTACTGATAGTCACAATAACATGTAAGGCGAGTGTTCAAAAATGTTCTATTGAACATCGAAACACAAATTCGTGCTCTCTCATAAGTTTAATTAAATATTTATTCGTGTAGGGCGGGGCCGCTCCGCCCTACCATCGATATCGATATTGTTTTCGAGATTTGAGATTGTACGTATGGCCACGAAATTATTAGCTTAACAAATGTAAATCGTTAAATAATTCTGTTCGTGACATAAGTGGCCTCTAGATAATAAATTTATCGCTAATTTTATACACACTCGCGAAATCACTTATATTATTTATGAGTAAAATATAGGTAGATTAAGGATTTTTAGCTGATTAAAAAAAAACAGTAAATTTTTGGCCTTGTCAAATAAAATACGTAATACAAATACATAGAATGCAAATGTTTTTGATTGACCGTGCACGTGCACTCTGCTACAGTATTTTATATAACATTGAGATTATATTACATCATTTTTTATTCTATTTATACTAAAATGCTATATTGATAGTAATCTCGGAAGAAACATTCAAATTGATATCCAAAATACTCCAGCTTTACTTACTTTGAAAGATATACGACGAATGCAATAACTTTACATGTACAAAAAAGTGATACATGGTACACTTATCATTTATTTCTTTTCGCCAATGAGTACAGACACAACATAGTAGAACATGGTACGAGGCATTTTCCGGACAAGACTCGTGACCAGCGGTAGGAAATAAAAGGATTTGTAACAGATAACCTAATTTTTTTTTTGTTATGCCTATTCAGGAACCAAGAACAGGGCACAATGAGGAACGCTCATCGCAAGTAGTGGATTGAAATAGGTTAAAGATGAGATGAAATGAGGATAACCGAAATTATTAAGAGAGTTTACAAACGTTTTGAATATGGAGATCTAAAGTCTCCCACTTCGCAGCCACACCGAATCCCGTCCTCCGCAGCGGCCGCATTTTATCGAGCTAAAGGTCAAGTGGCGATACTCATCGTTCGGCGATGAAGGAGAAATTAAAAGTGACTTGTTCCTCCTCTCCAGCCGACATCCGCGAGCGCACCGTCACGCGGGTGTCAATGGGTTTCGCATTCAACTCTACGCAGATATTCTTTATGATTGTTCCACACAACTGTACTTAGTATAATGTTCTTAGTAACTATAGAAATTTCAAGCATTGGATTATAAAGTAATAGCAAGAAAAATGATAAGAAGGCAAACATGACATAGACAATGATAAAAAAGTACTGCTCATCTCTATTAAAATTAGTTCTAAGAGCCCAACGTCTGATAACTTTTTTTTGAATTAAAAATGCGTTTTTAGATATTGGTCAAATTGTTGTATGAATCCCAATACGATACGATTGGCATTCATGTCCGTATGCAACATTGTTTCAGAATCGACTATCTGATTAAGCCAAAGTTGGGCAAAACTCCCCTGCTAAGGACCGTGGTGTACAGGTCTTTCTGATACCGTCTACCTTAAATAGTTGGAATTATACAGAT
>DWFV01000811.1:0-12705 GCA_018246775.1 Parelbella machaon machaon
TAACCCTCTCAATATGAGAGGAGACCCATATTTCAACAGTGGAATGACAAATGGAACGATTATTATTATTATTAGAGGCATTAAATACGTCTCTTATTTGGATTTTTATTTCGATTATTTTCAATCAATAGATTATTAAAGGCACAATATGGTGTGAACGAAGTCTACATTTTCAACACCAATAAACATTCAAGACACAATCAACATTTTGTTCTACCAAGAAAAATAACTTCACCAAAAACCAATCAGAACGACAAAATATCGTTTCAGCAATACCTTACGAGTTCGACCCCGAGACGGTAAGTTTAATCCTTGACAAAACCACCAGAGATCCTAAACACTCCAATCACTGACAGGTGGCAGTTCGGCGGCTCGTTCGGACCACATTGGTTACATCTCGCTTTCATTGCAACTGGGTCAAATGTATATTTATTTTTTCACACTGTATATTTATCCGAGATTTTATTTGAGCATTTTATTGCAGCATCAGGCATGACCAATTAGTACTGGACCGCCCATCGCCTTCTTGTCCACTTCCGCGAAATATAAAATCTAAAGGGATACCGCTTTAGATTTATAATTTGGAAACAATTAATTTCAACATAATACTTAATCCAAACACGATAATAACTCATAAAATTTTATGATGATAATTGAATGAATTTTTATTCAGTAATATAAATCATCAGTAATGTAATTAATCATCATTATGACCTAGAAATGTTCAGTATGTTTAAGACTGATGAGTAAAGATATATCAAAACCCAATAGCTAGAGAAGTCCAAATATTCTCCACCTTAAGAAAGTTCGAGCACAAAACCTTTAGGAAGACAGCCCCGAAACCACTTTGTTAACCGACAAGTTAATTACATCCTCTCGCTATCGGGACTGGAGGGACCGTTTATTTTTCTTGGCAATAGGTGCACTTTGTAAGAATCTTTGATAAAAACGCCTTTTTATTTTACTCGGATGGAATTTTTATTTCATTGCATTTAATCTGGAAAAATATTTGGGAAATTGAAAAAAGGCGATAGCAGTATAAAAGTAGTGGTAAAATTCCAAAATTGTTGCCATGTAAATCATTTTTTCCTCCTTCGTCCTCTTACGATCGATGCGAACCTCACCATAGCGATCCCAAAGATTTTCCCCGTTCAGATTTTCTCGTTATCCTCTTAGTTTGCACGATTTGTTTTGAACAGGAATTTGGCATCAATATTGAGGACTAAACCGACATTAAGAGATCTTAGAAAAACGACTTTTGTGATTTGAGAGATATTTGAAAATAATAAAAGAAACATAACATCACACCGGCATTCTCCGAAAGGGTAGGCAGAGAAGTATGGTACACGTTTCATCAATTACGTTAACGTCTCACCATGGAATAGATGGTGAGTTCATTGCCATACACTGAGCAAATATCTAGATTCCAAGCAACATCTAGAACTCAACTAAAAACAAAATAAAAAAATAAAAAAAGAAGAATTTCTCGAATACAACGCAACGTTAAGTTCAAAAATTAAAGTACGGAACGGTAAGCTTAAGTTACATCGAAAATGAGCTGACTTTCTGAATACGCTCGGGAGGATAATCTCGAACTTTCCCCTAGTTTAATAAAGGTTATACACTTTAAAGTTTGCCCGCATCGAAAACACCGGTAATTACTTAACATAATTGTTCCCTATAAAAAGGCGTTAAGCGGAGACGCGGCGGTTACGAGTTGTGAAGCGGCAATCACCTCACTATCACCCAAGTTGGAGCCTGACAAAGTTTCGTACTAGTATATTACAAATATTTCCGTTAAACAGGCGCGCTCGACGCCCTAACTTCGCTAACTCGCTTACACAAACCGTTCCCCGCTATATTCGTTTATGAAGTTCTAGTTGATATCGTTAATGATGCAATACGTTGTCAAATGGGGAATTACTAGCCTTTTACCAAACGGTCATTGAATATTTCATGTGTCGATCGAACGAATCTAACGAAAATGTGTCATTATTGATATTTAATCATTTTTTGGTGACCTAAGGACTACTTGTGATCAAACTCCATGAAAGATTACATTCATAAATGCTTTTATGTAATGTCGATAAATGAAAAGGATTCTTAAAAATAAGCAGAGGAATCAGGATGGTCAAGTTTTAATTAAACTTTGGCCTAGATATGCATTAAAATACATTTGTGGATAGTATTTGCAATTTTTTTAATACATCGTTACTAGAAGCTTGGATCTGTGCCCGGTGTATGGCAATAGGCTGACCATCTATTTAATAGGACGTAAACGTAACCGGTGAAACCTGGGAGTGCACTACACTCCTCTTCCTACCCCTTCGGGGATAATAGGCATGGTGTTATATTATTTACAATTCAAATTTACATAATATAAACGAGTTATTAGAGTTAATTGGAGAAGTCAAAAGGAAAAACTATTTAAATAAACCAAATAATAATTATTAAACAGAGAGATAAAAAAGGCATCATTTCACGGTTTCTTTACCGAATGACTGGTGTGAAAAACTATACGTACTGACTTATAATTACCACAAGTGTCTAAAGGATAGACAATGTCGTACAAAGTGATTTTTTGACATGTTACTGTAAGAGATGATAAAATTACGGACAAAAATAGACCAGGATTTGAGTTTAGTTAATTGCGTAACGATTGAATGCTAATTTTTTTCTGTGACTTGGAGGATAACAAGGATGTAACAAATTAGATCATTAACAATAGAGATGAACGCAGTTAGAGTTTGGTGGTATTTGGCGCAGGCGTCGTTCTCGTTTGGCAAACGTAATGCAGACATCTGGCCGGAGCTACACTGCCCTGACAGTGTCCATTACTATACAGTGACCCTTTATCTGGAAAATAGAACGCCGTCTCCATGTTGCCAGTCTATTAACTACGTGAATATCGCTACATGGTTAATACAAATTTCATCAGAAATATTTATATAGCATCATATTGGCGCGAAGTTGTCATCAATCAGCGTTCTGATCAACGGTGATGTCATAAGATCAATCACTGGGCGTTTAATGTTGACCCAAAATATATCCTCATTTTCGATTTGCCGTATCTACTTGTATAATTAGTTGCTTGTTGTTTTTATACTATGTCACTTTTACGAAATGTGAGATTGTTTTTTTCGCAAACTACAAATATCTCGAATTACTTACACATTACATGTAGATACTTAACAATTTCATTCCAGTAGGTCTTGGTTTCAGTTTCCTTGTACATTCTGACGCTTTGGCCTCTATTAAATAAAGAAATAGGAGAAAATATCACAACTCTCGAAAAAACCTGCGCAACTATGAGCTCCCCACAGTATGATATTAAGTCCGGGAAGTTTCCGGGTACCGCAGTAGGCCCATGTGATGAAAAATTATTTAATACCCTCACGTTATGAAAGAAGAACGAAGAGAACGAAAGAGAACTAAATGATGAGACGATCAGAGCTAAGAATAGACGTATTAATAAATAACAAATTTTGTTTAAGCCGTGATGTGACAAAAATCAGAATGTAAATAGATGTTACAAACTATTAAAGAAAAACAACATAAATCATAACAATTAAGAATCGAAGCAAATGAGACGGAAAGCATTACGTAAAAGTGGTACGAAAGAAAATCAGCGAGAGTTCGGATCTCGCACGAGGCTAATATAAGTTGATACCAGAGGGAGCGTGGCGCCATCTGTTACGTGTCACGGTTGTTATGGAACTTGTTACCGGAACCGCCGCTTATTAGATACGGATTATAACTGTCAAACAAACGAAACGTTATGCGAGCGATCGCGGCTAAACTGCGCCGATACTGTCATTAATGATTTGAAACAGTAGCGTTGATTGTGAGAAAATGTAACAAGTTGGACGGTTACTCATTGCACGATGCGGCGGTCATATGTTATTGTTTCGAAGGCAGTAATGAATTGCAGTGGAAGACAAACACTTGCAATGGATCCGATACTGGTAGGGCTATTATGAAACAGCCGATAGATATAATTATAACTACTCAAGATATGTGTCATAAAATAAAACCTTATTAATGTTTCGTTTAGTGTCATTTTCATATATTGTAAGAAGAGTAGACAACAAATATGGATTTAAATACAGGTTCAGGGTCATACTAGGTACTGATAATCTACCAGGGACTACAGATAGATGGGCGACAAAGCTGTAAGCCTTCATCTCTTAACATATTTACAATATAATAGCGCTGTCACAGCGGTATTGTCTCATTAGCCGCTTCTTCTCCATAGCGAAACATCTTCCGAAGCGGTGGTAGTTTCACTTTGACGTACAAAAAGTGTTCTAATTAACCAATTTTGAATAAATGATATTTGAATTTGAATTTGAATTGAATAGTTTTACGAAATCTTAAAGCTTAGTAGGTTTGGTGCACTCGTAAACGATTTCTTGGATATTTTAAGCTAATGCGACCAAGATTCATTAGTCGTGGTCAACAATAAATGTATTTCTTCCTCTTGTTTGTCTGTATATCCGCGGAATAATCAGAGTTAAAATGGTCTGTGGCGTCTGTAAAATAAATGTAATTGCCCAGTTGTGCAAATACTTTTAGAATAGTAATAATCACTCGCTAGATAGATACTATTATGTTATCACGTTATAAATGTGTTCTCATTAACGACATACACCAATCAGCATATGTTGAATTTAATATAAATAAATGTTTATATAATTAAAAAGTAAATAACCGTTACATAATTTCGAGATTATATAAAAACATATCCTTGTATAATCTTAACGCATCTCGCTCACTGGTCATCGTGGATAAGATTTAGACAAGCCTACATTTCTCCGCCGCCCGCCACCCCAACCCGCACCCTCTATTTTACGAAGTCGCAAAAACTCGCCGATAAACAAGCGTGCCCAAACGTAATGTCCTTTTTGTTGGAACACGCGTTTTTTGCGACTTTCGCTGAAAAACTTGAGGATTTTGTGAAAGCATTAAGAGACGTGATATCAAAAATCTCGCCAAAAACGTTAATATCATTTGACATTTCATTTTATTTACATTTACAAATTGTACGTTTTGTAAATTTAACTTTGAACTAAACACCAAGTACAGGATTGTTAAGCCCGCAATACATGAAAATTATTCCTTTGTCTGCCTTTCTATACTTTCTAGGTTTGCTAAAAAATAAAATTAGACCATCAGATTTTTTGACGTCAGCACCCAAAGTAAAAAGAATACTAAATCTCTTTGACAAGGAAAACAAACTATTATATTATCAATATTTGTTACAATAAACGACATATAGACGACAGATCTAATTAAATCAAAGCGATAAACGTAGTAAATATGAGGAAAACATTACGTCGACGGACGGAGAGGTCGATGCAAGTGAGTTAAAGAAAATCATTAGCTGAAAGATCTTACGTATAAATCATTAGGTATTATCATAAATAAATATTCAGAGGAGTCCGTATTAAATTTCATCCCTAACTGTGGTTGCTTGGCTGCTATCCAAAGGCCACGATTGCTTAGTTCTTAGAGTTAAGACCTCTAGATATGGCCTTGAGAAATATAGCGATGAGAATTAATTGGTCACAACTGAGAATAAACTAAGATTTTAGAGAATGATGAACATAGTTCCAGAAAGTGTATCGTGCGATACTAAAACAACGTCTGTCAAGCTACATTTGACCAGCACGGCAGATTACGGCCTTAACCCTTCATAATTCGAGAGGAGATCCTGGTCCAAAAGTGGAACGATAAAAGGGGTTGATCGTATGACTAAAACAACTTAGTTTGTAACACAAACAATATATAAAATTTCAGACACTTTCTGTTGATTTTCGAAACTAATCCATATATGTATATAAGTATTTACGACTAAGCCAATCTGGAAAATCCATGACCACGTTTAAAGACCTAATAGTGATAATCTGGGCAGACTAGGCCTATGGCAGATAAAGGCCTATGTCCAGCAGTATACTAGCTAGATTATTGATCACGATGCAGTAAAAAGCCTAATGTCTTTTGCAGCCACATCTAGTTTCATATATATCATAAAGCTGACTATGCAAAATTTGCTCCAATGTTTTCCCCGCGCTCCATACTATCCATTTTCTATCCATTAAGGATCCTTGATTCCTTCTCCGATTGTTTGTCGGTCGCTTCGCTTCCTGTTTTTAAGTGAAACCCTGAACTTTTTATCGCGCGGTGATTTTATCTGTAATTTGAGCAAGTTCCACTATTCTCTGACGTTGATCTTTCATTTAGAGGTGTTGCTCGCCTGTAAAGATTTTATTAGGATTTTTGTTTGAATACAATTTTAATAAATACTAAGATTTTTTTTATTTTCTAGTCAGATTAATTGTCGTGGATGCGGATGATAACATACAAGGATAAAAAACTAGGCAAAAATGCAGATTCAATGAGGATATGTAAATTTGTGATCGAAAATGGAAATATCGTACTAACTCAGTGGTAAAATTTAATTTAATGTCATAAATAATTAAGGTCGAATTTAGAAGACAATGTAAATTGCATGCGAAGATAGGGCTAGCTGTATCACAATTTTCACAATGAGAATAACGGATACGAAATATGTAATGGGCGTCCTTTTTCTATCGAGGTTTGGAGCAAAAGGGTTTGTTACCTACAATAATATTAGAATCTCCATTACTGGAAATATATACCGAAAGATATTAGGCTAGAGTCATAATCATCCAATGATGTAGAAGTCAGCTTCCCAAGGGTCTAGTGCTCGAATCTCAGACATGTACTGATTTTACGAAACCACATTTTGTATATTAAGTTTCATTTGCCTCAATAAAAAAGTAAATTGTTAGGAACCAGGACGTCTTAAGAGCTCTCCATACTTGTTAAGGTGCGTGAAGCTTTAACTATATTTATTCTTAGACTAGATCTCTGCCCAACAGTGGAACTGAAGTTTCTGGAATGGAAGTTTCATAAAACTTCGATACATGTAGTTACTGAGGTATTCCAAGATTCACCTGTCATAGCCAAATAGATCAGATAATGGCTGATGGGGGAGGCAGAAGCTTTCGAAAGCGGTGTGTGTGTGTGAAGAGAGCAATAAATGTACAGCGAGCATGTCAAGTGTATAAGGATTTTTGGTAAGTACTTAGTGCTTTCTGCCTTCCCGTAAAGAAGCTAGAATAACGTTGTAAGAATAATTCTTAGTAATAATGTAATCACAATTTATTCAGTATATATCGAGGCAGTAGACAAAGATTTATAATTTTAATTTGTGTGTTGGTTGCGAATTATTTCATGTCCCAGGGCTGGGCATGGCTGTTTTACCATCTTAATACTACTTCTTGAGGAATTCTTCTAGAAAGGTCTTAAAAAACCCTGGAAGCGTCCAACGCTCTTTTCAAAGCGCGAGAGAGTTCTGGATTGGCTGCCTTATCTGACATTGCTTCGCTCTACAGATGTTTCGCGATCAGTAAATCAAGAATTCTCCATGGCTTTTTATCTTTCCGTACCTAATATTATTGTGAGCGGATATTTATTGGTACACACATATTTCCAAATTTATTACATCCCATATTATTTCGCTGTAGAACAATACAAGACAGTGTATTATGAAATTTATTCATGTTGAAGATAAACAAAACGCGAAGATTTATACCATTGTGTATTTCAAGATGAAATATACAGTCATATGTATGCTCTTGTCTCATAAGACAAAAGGAATTAAATTATATAATTTGAGTCTTCACGAGATACGCGCCGTACGCATATGATGGCCGTGTATAATAACCCGTTTAATAATGGCGCCGTGTCGCAATTAAGAGAATAATTTCCTCCATCAAGCTGCGAATGGGACTCGAACTCGGGACCTCGAGTGATGAAGTCGAGCCACCTGGAGAAGCGGATTTATTGCCTGTTAAAGCTTGCTGTTCATGATCCAATTAGAACTGCTCCGGTGAATTTTATGTGAGCGAAAGATTTTCACTGAATGAATGCCATTTGTATATTACAACTGGTTTTCGTAGGTCTTGTAATAGTTACATTTCAATTTAGTATAGTTTACTAATTTTCCGCTAATCTGATGCTAAACAATAGAAGAAAGAGGTAAGATAGTAAAAACAAAATATCTTTGTTGTACATTCTTTTATTACCTTTACTATGAGACAATTAGCAGCTGATAATTAGAACGAATGCTCGCTTAATACGGACACTTACAGTAGATATGCATCTTTAATATTTAGGTTCAGTTCAAAAAATTTAATAATTCGGTTATTTAAACTGGTTTTAGTAATAACACATTTTATTTAAATAAGTGACCGTTACTTAGTCAGAACTGAAGTGTTGCTTGTGGATTTTCTTAAATATTTTTTATCGTCTATTGAATGGCAACCTTTTTAAAACGGCAAGTTAATTATAATGAGTCGCACACCGGTTAATCGCAGACGTGACGCTTTGTCTGAACTGACAGAACAATGTGCGGGCTCCCATTCACGGGCAGTCTTTTGTTAAGTCGGCTAATTTATGGCACCTTTAGTTCAGAGGTATAGAAGTTTCGTTTGACTCCGTAAAATACGTTCCCGTGATTCTATCCTGCTCAAGAATTGGTAGATTTTAGGTAAATATTTCTAAGGGAATTGAATATGAAAATTAATTAAAAGTTGTACGTAGCGAACGCGAGACCCGTATTAAGGTTGGTAATGCCCTTAAATTGGAACACTGAAAATGTTTGATCCAGCTATAAATAATGTTCGTTATCCAAGCTTCATCCACAGATCATATGATTAGAGGAACAGTTTGTTGAGCCGTTCATTGTGGGTTCAATTTCAAAATGCGTTTTGTGCTTAACATACATGCCGCAGTTAATACATATGACGTTACAATGTATGGAAATATCCAATCGAGATCATCATTATCACTATCACTAACACCAACCCGTTTATCATTCCACTATTGGACACGGAAATTGCATATTGCTTAGGGATCTCCACAATGGTTTCTAAGGCGCGTGAAGTCTACTTTAAGCGGAAAAATTAAAAAAATTTAATGCTTAGAACAATTCTGTCTATTTGTTACTTGTAGCTCTCAAATAACCTAAATTTACTAACAAATTTGTAACCAAGGATAAATTTATTTATGACCCGTTTTCGGCGGCGAAGTCGCAAAAATTTTATGACTTTCAATCGCAGGCTGACTTACCTGATGATCCCGTCGTTGCGATGAAATAGGCGTCATAAAGAGTATATTTTGTTCAGGATTTATTTAAATATTTACATTTTCAGTATTCTATTGCTAAAGTAAGTATTGTTTAACTTATGCGAAAGGTCATGCTCTCATGGTTTGGATATGTATATTAGATGGCAAATGAAAGAATGAAAAGACAAATGAACGAGGCGAACGTTGATGGATGCTGCTGCCGACGCAGACCAAGACTCAACTATATTATATTTCGAGTCAAGTCTTTAAAACGGGCGTGCATGTTTAAAAATAATGATTA
This sequence comes from Parelbella machaon machaon, assembly GCA_018246775.1. Lineage (NCBI taxonomy): Eukaryota > Metazoa > Arthropoda > Insecta > Lepidoptera > Hesperiidae > Parelbella > Parelbella machaon. The sequence goes on from DWFV01000811.1 coordinate 9,458, forward strand.
ATGCAGAAGACGCATGTTATGTTAATCAGCAATGTTACTATAGCGACATAAATAACATTAGTTATAACTCTTTTTGACGTTCTGCTATTGTGAAAGTCTGAAGCATACTCTGTCTAGCTTCTCCAGGGTCTACTGGAGATGCGAGACAGAGAGGTGGTTTCAATAGTATTGCGATGGTAAAAATTTATGTAACAGATACAACCAATTTAGCAGGTACTATGCACATTTTTCCAGGAGAACCACAAAACATATTGAGAACAAAAGTAATGTGATAGAATGTAGATATGTGGCTTATTAAAGCATATTTACAGGCAAAATGAAACTGTACAAAGGTTTATAAACACAACGCGGTGGAATGTAAAAGAGATGAAAAGCGGCAACCAGGAACGAACGACACATATCTGTGGAGCACTCGTATATCCATCGCGATTATCTATCGCATTTATCTATCGCGAGCTTGTACGGGAGGAATGGAAACAATCAGATAATGGACTTGGTGATGCAACGCGGGAAAATGTTATTTGCATACGACTTGTGAGTTCGAAGTGTTTTTTAGTGTTCAATCGTTTTTCGTGATCTCGACTGATGGAATATTATGATGCCGCTTATAGTAGACCACGCTTGTCTATAAGAGCCCATTTTGTATTTGCAAAATGCTTTGGTTTCGTTTGTGTCTATTTGCAATAGTTGATGGTTTCAAATTTATGTCCATGACATTAAACCGACAACCAGCTGCAACCCCAATTGTAATGAAATAATAATATACTAATAATACTTCGGGACCAGTGACATACGGCTATTTTATTCCAAACTAGGCAGATCCCGTAGTCTAGTCACCAGACAGTCAAAATTTGTAATATAACATCTAAACACAAAACAAATAGTCTTATCTACCGTAATTTTTTTTCTCTGTTGGATGCCGAAATAACATCGTTCGACTCAGCAGTCACTAATCACTGAACCCGCAGGCATTGAGTGATATAGTCCTTACACTGATACTAATAGTATTACTACCCACCTAACCTATTTACCTACCTTACCTACTTACTTACCTAACCTACGAATACTTACCGATCTACCTAATCCTAATACGACCCTAATACGGTTTAACCGCTTAATGAATTTCATTTCTTCTCACGCCGTGCCTCATCAGCTCGCGTGAACGAACCGACCGGTTGCCACCTTACACCACTGCCAACCAATTTACACACTTCCAAATTCGAATACTACCCTCAATTTGTCTATCCAACAACGTGAAAAGGCATTACACACTCAATGTATCGACATTGAAAAACGGACTTTATTCCCTGTGAAGATAAGTTTAAGTTTTATTGATATCGATTTTTATTCGTTTCGATCCTATTGTGACCAAGTGCAATATAAAACGTACTCTATCTGAAAACAATTAGGACCAATTTCCTTCGGCGGTTGTGTGGTTAATTCTTTTGGGAATTGCAGGGCATTCTTCGATGAAAGTTTCAGCATGAAAAGATTGTGGTAATGTAACTAATTTCGGGTTAAATGATTGAAAGCGAATTTGAAGGTGTGAATGACCCGGTAGACTGTTCGCTTCCTGTTATGAGGGTAGCTTATCGTTTTTTGTGTTTTCATTTAGGTTGTTTTAATTGTTTGAGGTTTGTGGACATGCGAGCTTTTTACTTAGTGCATTTTTTCTACTAATTGATACACTTTAGTGTCAAACGTGTTTTTCTTTGTATTGTTAGCACAATAAACGATTGTTACGTACACTATAGTTAAGGACAATGTAAGTTTTTTAGTTACTTACTCAATAGATAAAACAAGTATGTTGTTTGTGACAGAGTAATTACAATATTAGTATTTCCGGTTATCACAAGCACAGCAGGCATTTTAAATTAATAACCAGCCATAATGAAAACGTACGACTGCCCTTCCAATATAATTTTCACTGACCACCAGCTGCGGGCTAAATATAAACTAAATTTATATTTCACTTGATCGTATATATGTCTAATGTGGGGTGTACTACACTCCTCTGCCTATCCCTTCGGGAATTACAGACGTGATGTTACGTATATATGTCTTTTTGCAAATAGATATCAGTAATATGAAATTGGTACTTTTTTGCTGATTTGCTGAACTTAAATAATTAATCATACCTCATGGCATAAACATTAATATTGTAAGACTGAATATCACTCGCTATAAGTGAAGGAAAACATCGTGCCGAAACTTAAAGTTCTCTATCATGTTATTGAAGGCGTGTGGAAGCTGCCAACCCGCATTTGGCCGCCCTGATAGACCGTGTCCTTGACCCTCTTATCCTGAGAGGAGACGCGTGTCAAACGGGTATGGTGCATATTACTCAGATCGATTTTTAGTTTTAAGTTTTATCGTACGAACATGTAGCTGCATGTAAGTATATAAAATATTATATTTATATAGATTTTTCATAAGATTCTATTTATAATTCTCCATCGTGTAAATCTACTTGATTTGACAACGAAAATTTAATGAGCAGTTTAATTCAAGCACTATATTAATACCGTTACCCGAAGATTATAATAGGTATGAATAAAAAGCAAATTAAACAGAAACATCATTATCGAAGTAATCTAGTTAGCTGTAGCAGAATTGTAGTGAATAATTTAGCGGCGCGGCTAATTTACTAAGAGCTGGCTCTCCACTTCCCGCATTAAATATGTAAGAGCCAGCTACACTCGCATAATATCTAGATTACCTACTGACAATAAAGGATTCGATTTTTTTATTTTCAAAAATCAAAAGAGTTTATTATATTATTTAATAACTTTTTATTGAAATCATAATAATATCACGCACTCCACAGATTACAAAACTTTTCTAATACTTGTACCTTATACCTCACTTTATTAACACACAATATTGTGTTATTATATGAGTCGTCATGTAGACACCGAGATTCGTTCTATTTTTATAGTATACCTAGGCTTGTGCATTTCTTTATAATTCTATATTAATATGAAAGCTTCTCTCCAACACGATCATAGTTTGATTTCAATTTTAATGCTCAAAAGGTCCTTGACGGCTAAGACATTGTACATATTTACTGGTTTATCTCATTCCTAATACTGTATTTAAAGTATGACAAAGCATAGCCTCTTTTTAATTTTGAATTGGTAATGTTAGAATTAGAATTAGAATTAGAAAAACTTATTCCATCTATAACACGGTACAACTATATGATACAACGATACAAAACAATACAACAATAATACAAGGAATTGACT
>DWFV01000812.1:0-12699 GCA_018246775.1 Parelbella machaon machaon
AACGCCTCTTTTAGGCTTATGTAGACCGGAAGAAAAAAGCCGGCGGAAAAAAACTCCCGGCACTCTTTAAAAAAAAACAGTCGTACAAGTCTTAAATCTTGTGGCTACTTAGATTACATACAATTTTTTTTTATTCATAGTTACATGCCATGGCAATACAAAACGGATTTCGGTTAGTCCTGTCAAATCAACCACCCGCCATTTTGTTTTAAAAAGTGCCGAGAACATTTTTGTCAATATCATATATATTTTCATAAATCATTCTAGATAGTTATTTTGTATACTTTCGATATAAAAAAATCTAAAGTTCTATGTTTCATGTTTGTTTGAAATGTATTTATTCGATTATTTGTTTATAATTACAATGAAAAATTAATTTCGTGACATGTAAATTGAAATGTTCGTTTCGTTAGTGGCACTGCTGTATAACTGTCACCTATCAATTGACTTCGTATTTTGAATAGAGTATGATTATTTCCTTCAATGTTTGACCTTAACGTAAATAGGTATACGTGAGAAAAATATGGTGTTGCCTCATTTTAAGATGGTTACAACCGATAATGTTTTCAGGCTGTCAGGAGGTGAATATTCTTCTCTTATCTTTCTTAAAATACAATATTTCACTGGTCGTTATTGGTCCCAACTTTATGCAGTGAGTAGTAGATAATTACCTACATAGATAAAGCAAATGAGTATACTTATATTGTCTCACATCGGTGTTATAGTTGACAAAATTGATAAATGCCTGTGTAGGACTTAATTGAATTAATAATTTGTCATCACATTGTATTGTGTCACTAGGGGAAGGGAAGGGGTAATAAAACAACTGCCATATAAAAATCATTTATTGTAGTTTTGTTTGCTGTAGAAGTAGAAAATAAAACGACAAAATAGGGTTTAATAAAGTTTGTTTATTTATTTATTAGAATTGATTTGTTTTTCAGATTTTTTGTATTGTTATTTTTTACCCGAAATTAATACGACTGCAAACTAATGTGAACTAAATAAAAATTAAAAAATAATAAACAATAACTTTAAAATTGTTATACATGTATAAAATTTATACTTATACGTTACATATTATATACAAAATAAATACATTATATACACCAAACTACATGCACATACATGAGTTACAATAATATTATCAAATTAAAGAATTATAAAATATAAACATTATAAAAAAAAATTAAGAACGCAACAATAAGTTAAAGCAGTCGTATTATAACATTATTATTAAAAAAACTACCACCGCTTCGGAAGGTGTTCTGGCTGTGGAGAAGAAGCGGCGCAAGAAACTCCACAACAACACCTATGCTTACAAGCATTACTAAGACAACGTATTATAGTAAATTGAATTTCGGTTTACATCCATTTCAACATGTTTTTATCACAATAATTATAAACAACAAAAATTTTAGACAAGTATGAAAAAAAAATTAATATACATTTTAATAAAATGGAAACGAAGTTAAAGAACTTAAAGTATTATATTTGTGTATGTTTATGTAGTGTTCGAATAATGAAAGTATTTTTTTTAATCTACCACCGCTTCGGAAGATGTTTGCTTATGGAGAAGAAGCGGCGTAAGAAACTCCATAGCAACACTTATTTATTAAAATGATCGAGCACTCAAGGAGGTATTATTATTTTAAGAAAAACGTTTACATGTTGATACATATTTGTAACATAATATAAAAACATGTCTCACTACAGCATAATCATTAAGAATGCCGCAGTTTTACTAAAAAAAAATCCTGATGACTAACAGTGCCACACAGAAAAAAATTACTCGTGTTAACTAAACTATCATTCATAACAAACTAACCACTAGCAATTTTAACAGCTTCATGCTTAGTAAATTAGTGGCCCAGTACTACCATCTTAGTCACCGACTTGATAAAATAAAACGTTACAATTTACAACACCGTTTAAACAACAAATACTCACACGGAGAGCGTGTAAAAAGCAATAAAATATTAAAAATCTGATCAAAAAATCATCTATCATACTGATTGCAAGTGCCACTTAAACACCCCAAGCAAAAATGTACGATACCAAACAAAACGCAAAAAGGGATTTTAATGTTAGTACACTATCCTTTAGTGGCACACATCTTTTAGTATTATTATTTTTCTTATGGTTTTCCTAGTGACTGATTCATATTTTTTTAAGCCACGCTGAATGTTTTATTTAAATATTTATTATATGTTAATAATAAATTCATATCATATAATTTCTACATGGCATATTAAAATTATGTACATATGTATTTAATAATCAAAATTGATTCTTAGTAAATTATTAAAAATTTTGAAAATATTCAATGTTGATTAAACATTGCTGTAAAGAGAAAAATAATATTACGTTTTATTATATGTATATAAACGTATATAAGAATATACATAAAAGTATGCAATTATGAATACGTACATACATGAAAGTATGCAATTACGAATATATACATACATACTCGTATATCTAAAACTGAGTATGATGTAGCGTGAATAATGAGTGTATAATGAAATTTCAATTATACTAACAATAAATTAACTGTAAAATGACGAAAAACATTAATTAAGATAAAATAATTACTTATTAATTAATAACTATATTATCTTAATTATACAATAAACGGCAAATACCTATAATCAACAATTAAGACAAATATAAGCTTATATTTAGACGTAGCCGTTTTTGCCTAAGCCTTATGAAATAACAATGAGTGAAATGTGTCAGTGTTATTAGTGTTGGTCTAATATTTTAAAATGAAAATGGAGGAAGGTTTAAAATGTTTATTAAATTAAATATATTTTAAAATGTGTTAGACATAGATATAAAATTACATAATATAAAAATTGGTGAGGCCTATGTCCAGCAGTGGACGGGAGTAGGCTGATAATGATGATGATGATAGTTAAAAATCAAAGCAAAGAATGTGAATAGTGAATTATTTGAGCGTAATAGTTCTCGTAATGTATTCGCTTTTTTGGGTTCCTACATTGGCTAAATGTTCGTTAGACAACAGTAAGAAAACCCTATGGACACCCTAAGGACACCTATGTGATAATAGACAAACAAAAACTTTTAGGGAGCATGTCGTTTTAATGTTCCATTATATATTTGAATGCGTAAAGATGAACTGAAACAATTTATTTTATAATCATCACAATAAACATATACCTGAATAATAAAAGAAAACAGAATTAAGTAAAAAGTGCACCAAAATGCATTAAATCAAATCCCATAATGTGTCAAGTGAATTGTGATCTGTATTGATAAGGGCAATTCAAATATCTAGACAAAGTACAATAATATAACATACAGTTTCCTACAAGAAGATAAGGAAATTAAAAGCATAATAAATAATGACAATAATTTAACATTAATAATATGCTTACACTTGGGCAAAAAGGTTAGCCTGTTACTTCACAGCCCTAGCAAGTAGTTCATGTTAACAACGAGGACACACTAGTAATGAAACAGAATCTCAAGTAGAAGTGGTAACACTAGTTCTTAACCTAATAAGTGTTGTGGTTCGTGTTGCTAGTCAGCGTGATACAATCCACAAGTGTATGAATGCATATCATGAGTAGAGTCTGCGACCCAGGCTTAGCGAACACTTGGATAAAGCATTAGAATTCAAACTGGTTATATAAAAATGGTGAGCATTAATAACGAACTTGGATTATAACAAACAAGACACAACATCAGAATTTAACGTTCACACGGTGTGGTTCTAACATAATAAGCATGCCATGTGATAATTTAAGTCTTTATATTATATTTTTTTTAAAAATCCTATTACATAACATGCTGCACCAATGACGGTAATAATTGGCTGGTTTTCTTTACCACCCGCTCCAAAGCTTAAGAACATTCAGTTCGAACAACAAAGAAAATGTGTATTTATCAGTTTTATGAAGATTATTTCTGGTGGATAACAAATTCACTATATCAAAATTGTACTCCCACACAAAGCGTCTATACAAGGAAGCTAGGGTGAGTTTTCGGCGAAAAGTGAGTAGGTAAGTATATAAATGGAAAATTGATTCTAAGTCAAAAACAAACGTGTTCAAAAATTCTGGAAATATACGGCCAATAAACTGAAATTGTGTAGTAGCCAGTAGTATAGTGAAGTCAGTTTGCTGAATATGGTGAAATATTACAAAATGTCTAATTAATCAACACCCATTATCAGCGTGTGGTGAAATAATAAGGCTCGGCTTATATCTTTCATTCACTTAATAAGCCTAACAAAAATAACAGCTACACCCTTAAACAGTAAAATTGAAAGAAAAGATGTACATAGCGTTATTTTCAAAATTAATAGGAAGTGCAAAAAAATATATTCGCAGTCAATTTAATGGACTTGGCTTAATATCTTTTAGTTACCGAAAGCCTAATAATCGTTAAAGTAACATAGCTATGTATATTAACAGAGAAAATTGTGTGTATGACGTTATTTGCGAAAACAATGTAACGTGTAATATTTGCTGTAAGAATGCATTTAGCTTAGCTTAAAATATCTTTCAATTACAGAGTAAGCCTAAAAACGGTCATGTGAGATAGCGACATTCACAGTTCGGCCCCAATATAGTAAGATTACATGAAATTTGTGTGCATAATTTGAAAAGTAATTTGATGTATCCGAAAGGATTTGCTTTCAGGGTGAATTTGGGAAGTTTTGTAAATTTGTTAAGGCATTGGCAGTTAAGAGGCAAGTTTCTGCGTAACTCTGTAATAATTAAAATTAACGGATCACACAATGCGAGGTGAAAAAAACTATTTATGAGTATACTGTTTTTACAAAAACAAGAAATCTGTAATATTAGCGCAATATCGAACCTAAGGAATTAGTAGCTCACAAGCGACAAGTCATGTGTTAAATTCAATAAAGAGCTATGTAGGGCGTTCATAAGCGGTAGTGGCAGCTTTTAAAACATTGCAATTATATGTAGGTGTTACACAAACCTAAAATGCATAAGAGACCAACACGAAATCTAAAATAAGCGGTTAGGGGCTTTCTGTAAGAAAATACATGAATACTTGTTCTCTGGGCAAAGAGTAAAGAGAAATACACACAAAGTCTAAATGCTGTGGTGGTTTCTGCGATGTTCTACTGACTTCATGTCTACTTCTCCATCCAGGTTTAACACTATCCACTACACTGTCTTTGACCATATTCAAAGCTATTTGAAAAGAGATGGTCATAAGTCAATCACAAAATTTTAAAATTAACACATCATAGCTAATCATGTTAGCCACGTACAAGAAAAGTTAAAAAAAACTGATAGTCAATCTGTAATTAATAAAAAACATCATAAGAAAAATAAGATAGTAATTCTGCTGCACTAATGTGAGTAGAAGGGTAAAAGTTTTGGACTGGGGAGGAGTTACGAAGAGAGCATTAAAGTGAAAGGCTGCTAAATAAAAGCTTGTAAGTTTTAATAGTTAATTTTAAGACAAAAGGGTAGGAAGTACATTAAAAGAAAAAAAAAACCATTTTAAATGTCTTAACGGAACAACAACTTAGTCTCAAAATGTCCAAGTGATAAACTTCAGACATTAAGTAATGACACGAACATCTAGAAATTGCCTGTTTTTGCAAGTACCATGGTACAGTCAGCGATAAACTATTAAACTAGTTTAACACTGAAAAAGAGGAATGAACACATGCTGGACTATTGCCAATACTAGGTTTTATTCCAGCATCCCTGTCGCTCGGGCTATAATACGGGCTACGATATCTCCTGCCTGTCGTAAAAGGTGACTAAAAGGAGACAACGGGGTCAGGAGCGGTTAGAGTGGGAGCTGTAGCCGTTCAGCCTACGATTCCGGTAAGGACGACGATATGTGGCCACATACCGTTGTAAGAACCGGAAAGCATGGGGAAATACCGGATAATTTTTGAAGGTTTACCCCCAATACTAAAAAAAAATATTGCTTTAGCAGTCTTTATATAAACGCCTAAGCACCTCTTGCGCACAGTCCTTTCGTATTTCTCGGCTTTCTTTGTTGCCTTAAAGTCCCTGACCAATACATAGAATTTACCTGACAAAAAGATTCATCCGAGCTTTTTTGCCAAGGTGGGGAGATGTACTATGATGTGTGTCAGATACAAGACCCTCACAGTCCAAGTCTGCATCAGTGAGTATCTATCTCTATTTAACTGGACGCGAGGCAACAACACGGTACTGTCACACATGCTTCTGTCTAAGATTCAAAACTTGACCAATTATGAGACTAACTTTTATATGAACAGTTTTTTATTTCTTTTTGAAACCGGAACGTAAGCTAATACGTTCAAATATTTAGCTTAGGTTATCAGAAACTTGATTAAAATATATCTCTAAAACCCTGAACAAATCAGAAACAATCTAGTGTGATGGTTATATCTAGTTACTGAGACGGATACTTTTATAGGTGGGTTGAAAAGGAATAAATGTAAATGAATTTAAAGGTTCAAAAGAATTATACTAATTTGTAATGCCTAAGCGCCCTAAGCAATAGCCTCTAGTTGATTGACACACATAACTAATATAAAATGCCAGGATTGAACAGAAGCTCTTGCAACGACAGCATGTCATAAATAAGCGAGACCATTCAAACCTAAGTATACCTACACCTAAAGATGAATATAAAGCCTTAAATTATGTCAGGCCTAATAAGTATGGTTTTTATCTGGGATATGAATCTGCAATGCCTGTGATATCATTAATGTCTTTTTAATGTTGACAGGTAAAGTCAGTGATTATCGCTAAACATGATTTATTCATTTTACTTAAAAACACAGCTCCAGTGTTAATATAAAATAAAAAAAATTGTACGCGATATAGATTAAGCCATTATTTACAAACGAAGTGTACGGCAGGTTACATCAACTCTTCCTTCATAGTTTAATATCTACTCAGTTACTTATATCTTCATCTTGGGTAACGATCTGTAGGTAGTATGTAACATTTTACTACGACAGAAATCGACGGCAACGGTCTTCTAAATATATTAACTTTAAATCAAAATTACAATTATCCCTTCTGCAATTCTTGTTGATTATTTAACTTTTAATCGAAATTACATTTATTCCTTCTGGAATTCTTGTGAATAATTTAATTTTCGACCGAAATTAATTCAGTAAGCCTAATTGAGAATTTATTGAATCAGAATTTTTGCATTCTGTGTCATGTTATATATACTATTCAAAGCAGGCTGAAATTAAAATTTATTAACTTGTTTGAAATATTTTAATGTTTTTTTCTGTGAACATGAATCTCTTATAATAATTAACATGGATTTTTGTTAAAGGAATGAATATAATTAAAACGTTAAAGTTAGGGTAAGAGGCATTCAGTATTTCTCTTAAACTCACAAATTACCTAATTTTTACTAGAAACAAATGAACCCTGCACTGCACCAACTTTTCAAACACCTACTTCGCTTATCTGAAAATCAAGTATGGGAACACTGGTTTCTCATTAAAACAGAGCAAAAACTTAGTATCTAAGATGTTTTAATATACATTTATATTCTGTATATGCATATATTTTAAATAGTTAATGTGATAAATCAAGAATAATACCTTTTTAATTCTAAACAGCTGATTCGATCCTCGACTACTTTACTAGCGACTAAACTGATTTTTTTTCTTTTGGTTGCTTATAAATTATGACTGACTTTAAACCTGCACCTGCCCGGACCTCGACTGGTTGAAGATTTATCTGGTCTGTAGAATAAGGGTGTCACAAACAATTAGTTATCGAATAAAGAGTAAAAATTATGTAAATATGAAACAAAAATGGATTTTTTCAAAACTCTAAGTCAGTAAATTGCGTTCTTATAAATAACTTTGGCAATTATTATTATTAAAAATTTATTACAAGTAATATAGCAATATGAGTACCTCACTAATGTGTTTTACGTATATGTATATTAGAGTATGACTTGAATCAAATTAATCTTTATTGTCGTTAAATTTAAACCGCTGCTTTTAACGTTACTGTCTTTTCTAGAAAGCATTGTTTCATTGACGGCTATAATCTGCAGAATAAAATTTATAATAAAAGGGATTAATGTCAAAAGCAAAAATACTCAGATGCAGGAAGTTTTAACGTTAGACACACTAGTGGGTTCATTGACTAAAAAACGAACGCGATTTTAAAAAAAAACGTTACTCTGTCACTGTATTCGAAATTTGATTACGAATACCTGCCTTCGAGTCTAAAATTTAGTACTAATTATTATTTATGGATAATTTCTATAAAATAAATAATGATTTTTACCTAAATGTTTAGTTTTATACCTTTGTTTTTAATAAGGAAAAAATCCTATATAGATGTTGTGCTGAAGATGTAATTCTCGTAATATAGCAAACCGATATGAATGATTTGCTCTGATCTTTTTATATAAGTCATCAACAGACCAGTTGACGATTTATTTAACTCCGTTATAAGCCCTGCCACAGCTGCATTGTTGGTATCACGATTAAACACGGGTCTGTTGAGAAAGCGTTGAAATCACATACAATTAATATATTTACATAAATGTTATTAAATGTAACTGTAAAATTGAACTAGCTGAGTGTATAAGATCGAATTTAAATTTATGTTTAAAAGAACCATCGTTAATCATAAGTCTTTCAATCGCGCAATATACTCAGTGTTAGTGAAAATAAATGATAATATAAATTGAAAATTATTTAAAAATAATAATAATACCTTATGCACGGATACAAAAGTTCCGTAATGGCAACGATATTTGGGGACAAGTAAGCGCACGCCTACAGGTTAACTTTTTTTTAGCTCTGTACTAAATTCCATATTCGAATGTGATTTATCCGGTTTATTTTTTATCCCATTACTACCGATACGGGGGTTTATTGGATTTATTGAAGTGCCGTTGCCATTGATAAAAATCAAAACACGAACAAAATGAAATTCCTGCAATAAAGACAATACTTCCTTCATGATAAAGAAACAACAGATACGGGTCTTATACCCATCTTAAGTTGGTAGTGTTGTGTTACTTCATATTGTTGTGACGTATTTGAGTAGTGTCACGGTCAGTAAACTTACATATATCTAAATATTACTAATAATAAGTAATAATATGCGATCGGAAAATCATACTTTAGCGTTAATATACTATACATTTTAATAATCGAATGCTGGCAAATAATTATTATATATTAATAAGATTAATTAAGAATATTGTAACGACGAAACTAAATTATAATTAATCTTAATAATAATATAATGAGAAAATAGTTTTTTATTACTAAATAAGCGAATGGGGATGACTAATAAAGATGAACATATGCGTATGAATATATGGCAATGTATGTATATGTACATTTATGTATTAAAGGTAAATAATATTAAGTAGATTACTGCCGTGCTGAAACCAATAACACATCAATTTTAAATGAATTATAAATACAAATTGCTTAGCCTTTACCTATTAAAGTTACTGACTCTTTAAAACGTTAATTTTAAAATAGACTCAATACAACACAATTATTAGAACATTGTTTATATTTCTGTCATGATAAAGGAAATATTCTGATTGCTAAAGATTATTAATGAAATAAAATAACAAGATCGAAAATTCAATAGGTAAAGGTATTAATAGCCAACATCTTCCAAAACGAATAATGAAAATTTTAACGCTAATATTTCTTGAACGAGACATTTTTTTTTCATTATATTTAAAATTTATATGATAAGGAATGGAAGATGCAAACGTATTTTTAAAAGACAATACATACAAACAAACTGTAGGACGCCCACACGTGCCGCTGAAGCTAAGAAGGATTAATCGAAAACAAAGAATATAGGAACGAACAAAAGATGTGTAAAAAAAATCAGCTCTTCTCACAAAATCTAACGAAGGACGAAACAAGCTATTTTTTATACAAGAAAAATACAAAAGTTCCTGCTATTTATATTTAGATATAAATATATAAAGAAAATATATTGAGATCGTTTAAAGGTTATTTTAGAAAACCAAACCAAGTCACAAATAATTTAAGGAATTTATGTTAATAATGATGAAACTGAACGGTTAGGAGTAGAACATGGTTCAATTGTGAAGAGGTGGGTTAGTAAAACACGATCACGACATTCATGGTCGCGATGGTCGAGATTCTCATTCTTTAAAATATTGATCAATGTTTATTTCTGTGTACGTATTAAACTTCATTTATATTATTTTAACAAGTTGCTTGCTGATTACTTCAATTCTTTCGACGCATCACGATCTGGTTTCCGCTTCCATGGAGATTTTAAAATTGTGATGATCCTATTGTTAAATATCTTTACAAAATGTATCTTAGGAATCTGTTAAGATCCATACAATAAAAGTTTGTGGTCAGGATTTTTCTAACATTAAGCATACTTTTTGTAAACTGTAAAGGAATAACGGTTTTTACCTCGTCTTATTGCTATTTTACATTTTGTTTTTGAATATTGAACCACCCATTTTTATTCATTTATTTATTTTTCATATGTGATTGGAGATCTAAATAGATCTGTAATGAAACCAGCACATTGAAAGATCATGAAATCACCTTAAGAATCATGAAAAAAATATATTTCAAAATGGCATTTCTAATTTTTAAAAGCACAAAGGCAAAGACAATTTATAAGGAACTTTTACTTTGAACTATATTCATTATTTTTAATTTTTCGTCAAATATTTTTCGTAACATTACTTTACAATTTAATCAAACCTACTTTATGATCGATATTGGAGATTTTACTTGAGACCCTAACCTATATTTTTTTAAATATTGAAAGTTTTTTTGTTAAGTTTGTAACAGGAAATATTGGTTTATGAAAATTCTGTTGTTCGAATTACTATTTCACGGATACCAATATTTTCATTTTATACCATTTGCCTTCAATTGTATGAAATAAAAAATTTGATTAAGTTTTCTTATTTGTACAATTGCCATTGTATTCTATAAAAATATTCTAGTACTGACCACGTACATCTGATATTAATATTAAACATAATTAAAAAATTTTAAGTACCACGCAAAATATGGTAGACACAACACACAAGCAGACCATAATATGAATGAAAGATGTTTTGTTACCAATGTTGCACTGTATAAACTCTTGTTTGTACAGTTCTACACATGACACACTCATCAATTTCTATTACTTGTAACGATATATTCTAGAAATTGATTGAAAATGATTGAAACTAATCTTTGCTTTAATAATTATTTATGGGTATATAGTTTATGTCACATTTGGCCTTTGCGTCATAAGTCATATGGCTAAAACGTCATATGCGGAGAGGTTCAATATTAGACAGATTGTGCCATTATTCCTATACTAACGTAGCAAACACTACTTATCTTTAACCCTTTGCAAACACAAATTTTACCGTTGCGCTCGTATGTCTCAGCGTATGCGACATCATATATTTTACCATTCCACTCGCAAGAAGTTATTCACAGACATGGTCGAAACAGCAGTTTTTTTATTTATTTACCCTGTTTTATGGTCATATTAAATCCGAGTGCAAAGGGTTAAATGTTTAATTTTAACCGGACATTCGATTTTGTTACAAACAACCTCGACTTCTTTTTTAATTTAAGATACATCGTGTTATTGTAAAGCGAAGGATTGTATGGATGTAGGTTTCAAATACCCAAGCAAACAAGTATATCTATTGCAGCCATTATAATATCATAGGACCGTTGCATACTTTTGTGCTTTAATTTCAAACATAAATAAACAAGCTAATATCACATCGCTTTCAACTCTAAAGTTAAGCATGCTTTCAATATTACCAAGTTACAATTTTTTTTCCCTATAAAACAAATTAATATTGACCAAGTTGCTATCGCAACAGGTCGCTGTGAAAATGCTCAGTTCAGCAAAAGTATAAGTGGATAGAAAATATATTATATAAACATAGTGTAGAGTTTGTTTTGGACTTGTTTTCTGTTGGCAGTAATTTTGTGTGCCACACTAAACCCAAACAAAATACAACTTCTAAACATACTGATAAGCCTAGAAACCAAAAGTAGCACCCAACTACGCTTAGTAGTGATAACGCTGACGTCTTCATCTCCGTAAATTGAATCCTGTATCGAATTCTCAAGCTAATTATTCCATAACACCATGAAAATATGACGGTACTTTGGCTATAATGTCTATCTATACGTATACACATGTAAATGAAATTCAAGTGTCTGTTTGTAATATCAAAATAATAGCTTTTTAATTAGGGCATGTAAAAGTGTAGATGATACGTACAAAAACGCAGTTTTTTAAATTTTTGCCTGTCTCTCTGTTTGTCACGAGTAATCTCTGAAACGGCAGAACCGATTTCGACGGAACTTTTACTGGCCGATAGCTGATGTTACGAGGAATTATTTAGATTGCTTTCATTTTGAAAAAGAATTTAGAGTTTCGTGCAAAACAATTAAAATGCATAAAATGCAATATGGCTGCACCGGTTCAAGAGAATAATATCAGTCCCACGCGAATGAAATCGCAGGCCCAGTTAGTATAATAAAAAAAGCTTGTTAAATCATTACACAAGCATGGAGGAACAACGCAGCATTTGATATGGAATGTGATGGTTTAATGTTGATGATGGTAAAATTCGATACAAACTACAGTAGTAAAAATTATAATCGAATAAACGAGAAAAAAATATCAGTGCCGTCAACAGATGAAGTCG
>DWFV01000813.1:0-12697 GCA_018246775.1 Parelbella machaon machaon
CTAAAGTGACAACTCTGTCAGAATCTAGAATGTACTATCGTGTACTAAATATTAAAAAATAATGTAGGTATACTATAGTGTTATGGCGATTCAACAGGAACACTTTCGGGGCTAATGGGACGCCACATGGAGACGTTACTGCCTGGTGAGCGCTCTCTAAGGTTCAACATTCCACCTGTAAGTAGTCAAATACTTTGACTGGTTGCTCTGCTGTTGTTAATAAGAATAATGCCAATAGCAAAACGAATAATATTCTTAACGAAACCAAAATATAAGCAACGCGTATAATCTGTGTAGAACTTCTTTCTGAAAGCATTGTTTGCTAATATTTTAAGAAATTGATATTGCAGGTGTGCGCTAAACAGAACGGTGTTCGTGTAGTGGCGTGCGAGGAAACGGGCGCTCCGAAATTGTCGCTGCGTGGCCGCGAGGTGGCGCTAGTGCGGCGCGGCTCTGCTGCCGGTTTCGCCATGCTGTCCATCGCATTGTATTGCGCGCCCACCGTACCGCCTGCCGTGCCAACCACCATACCACCCGCAACGGAACTAACGAAGCTGTCGTGATTTAAAAATGTACACAAATTGAACTTCTACTTATCGAAACTAATATAATATGATACTTTCAGTAACAATTAATAAAATAACGATTTTATTATAAAAAATAATCCATTGTTTGTCTTTTAAAATTCATGAATACGCCCTTATATCCGAACATAGTTAATTATCATAGTATCTAAACAAAGAATATATATAACTACTATTAAAATATGGCCAAAACTTAGCTACAGACACTGGACTGTTGAAATACTTTCTGTATATTCTGTTTTTCTTTCATTTGACTACGTTTTAAAAAATGTTCAGCTATGATGCAGAAACGGCAACAAACTTCGCAGAAAGAGCTAGTTCCTATGGTTCGCCCCTGTAAGGAAAATTGCTGATGAAAAAATGACAAAAAAGGATATAAAATGCAAATGTCGATGTACGCAGGAGCCGATGTGACCAAGGCTCAACTTCCAAGACCCAGTTGGTCAAATTTTGATTGATAGAGAAATTTCCTATGCTATAAATAGGCCTATGTAAGCCGACAAAATTCTAAAGGTAAAAGCTCTCCAACCTAAAGAACACATTGCCTGTCCACGGTCATTGAATCTGCAACAAATATTCTTAGTAAAATTATGCACATAAAAAAGTTTGTAAGCAAAAGTCATTCTTAAAACGAGCAAATCAGTCACTGTTCACCAACGATAAATTTAAGCCTTAGCCCTTTCACCGAAGACACCGTCATGGAGTGAGGCCGATTGCCAAATTGAAACTTTGTTTCTAACAGACTGTATAATTTTATAAAATATAAATATAATTTTTTAAATTAGATTCATGATAAATCTTTATTCTATCTTGTCCGTTTTGGTTCAAATGTAATCGATGATATTTTATTCATATTAGTAGTCGAAAATGCGTATTACGAAATGTCAATTAAAATGTTCGCTTCACTAGTACTGTATAGCTGTCATACGTCTAACGTCATGTATTACACCACTGCCACTAACATTTTGAAATACAGTACTGTATAGCGCGAAGGATATAAAAGATCTTTTCTAATTACTGAGCTGATTTTCCATAAATTTCACCGAGGAAGCATTAATTAACGCCTATTTTGAGTAATACTGAAGTTTTTAATATAATGTTCAATATTATTTAAAAGCGTCATACTCCTGTTCAATAAAAAATACGATTAAATTTGTACAGTACCGGCACTTAACTGAGTGAAACACAATTTATTTAGAAGGTACGATTTTATATTGGAATTTAATCAACCGATGCACAATATTCGCTATGTATATCATCTGTAATATATACAAAATTACCAGAGGATTATTGTGAAAGCTGTTGAATTTTGATTTTAAATGTTATAATCTGCAGTGGACTACAAGGTAATAATATTAGTATAGTATATGTACTCCTGAAAGCTGCCTAGTTCGCCAACCTGCACTTGGCCAGTGTCACAGACTATTGTCTTAACCCTTCTGACCAGAGGAGATCCATGTCTAGCAATACGACACTAAATTGGTTGATGAGAATGTACTACTGCAATGAGTACAAATGGTATTCAGATAATAAGCTGTTCTAAAGAGATTATTTGCCTGTAAAGGGTTCCAAGCTCCAAATTAGGAGTACAAGCCAACCTCGGTACACACTTCTATGAAACAAACGAGTTTCTATTAACCAGTTGATCACAGTATAATGCAGCCTAACTAAGTACAACTAAATTTCTTTGCTGTTGGCAGACAGGGTAGGCAATGTGAGAAGCTGTATACATTTATCCCTAAACTGCATGACTAAATTGTAATTTATTGATAAAAACCCCCTTTTGGAAATGATACAGGCTAATGATGTTTCTTATGTCTTCTGTTCAATAAACTGTCATACTCTAAGACCATTTTATTATGACTTGAAGCAAGAATATATCAACATACTAAACTATTAGAAAATCGTGAAACAATTATATTGAGACTTATAAGTACTGAGATCTCTTTTAGCCTAAATTTTTGAATATTCCAACTACACTAAGTTTTCATTACTGCTACCATTCCATTTCACTTCTTGTTCTGAGAGAGGACTCATGCCTAACGGTGAATTGTTAAATGGGTTGTTGATACTATTTAATCTGTTAGCTGGCTAATATGTTAAATGAAAGCAAGTTGATTAGCTACACTGCTAAACTATTGAGTTAAGTCAATAATCCCTTGCAAGGTATAACTTTTATTAGTAAAATATAATTATATAGCGTAGCGTAGGATGCCATCCGGCCTGGTGGGATGACGATCTGCGAAAGGCTGTAGGCAGATGCCGGATGCGACAAGCCGAGGACAGGGTGCGATGGCGCTCATTGGGGAGACCTATGTCCAGCAGTGGACTGAGATAGGCTGATGACGACGATAACGATATATATATCTTTTTTTTGAAAATCCCCGTTTGGAATTTTAGATGGCTAGCAGCGGGGAGTTACACACCCCGGTTACTGGAGACGGAGACACCGTGAGCGCGGCGCAGAAGGCCCGCACTGAGCGCAACCGCCAGAAAGCGCGCGCGCTGCGGGACGCGCGGCTCGTGCAGAGACCCGAGTTCGTATACACTCTATCATCAAAGTTTATCACTTCTCATTCATTATCCCAGTGTCACAAATACAAAATTACAATTCTGTGCAGCACCACGTCGGCTGGGGCAGTGCAGAAAGCAGAGTCGCGGGCAATTTTATCAGGCGGCGGGTTCCTGATCACAGAGGAAGAGGCTCCGCGGTGCCGCGTGGAGCCCCCTGCACCACTCCCGCATCGCACCGAACAGCCGCACTGCCTACACTGCGACCTTCCTTTTCCGCACTCCTATCTCTTCGACACTTTCGACTACAGCGTTTGTGACGAGTGCAGGTAGTTGTTATCTAGTATCTGTTTCTATACTTTTCTTAACCTAATTTAGGAATTCCCATGTTACTATTTCTTCTGTCGGGGACAGATAATATGAAGGTTTATTCTTAAATTGTTACCTGCTAAAGTCCTACCAGTACTGTCCAGTGACTTTGCATCAAGTGAACTGCCAATAAAAATCAGTATCTATGTGCGTGTAAATGCCAAACGACTCGTAATTAAACTAAACCAGTTATGACATCAATGTTGTTTATTCAAACTTTTACTGACTATTTAATATATTTTTTCTTCTATATCAAAACTTTCTTTAGCCACACTGAAGCAGTGTAACTTTCAATACGCTTACACGAGTACTCTTACTCGTGTGGAATGCAATCGTCGATGTAGCTCTTCTTCCTCCGCTACATTATCAAATCGATCTGGACGTCGCAGGGACGACGAGGACGCGCACTCGCTGATCACTCGAACGGAAGCGAAAAGCGAGTTTCTGCTGAAGGATTGCGACTTGGACTCGCGGCCGCCGCCGCTGCGCTGCATCCGACGCCGCAATCCGCACCGCGCGCGCTTCGCTGAGATGCGCCTGTACCTGCGTGCGCAGGTGGAGGCGCGCGCGCTCGAAGTATGGGGCTCGAACGAGGCGCTGCAGCAAGAGCGAGAGGTGCGGCGCGAGCGGGCTGTCAAAGCCGCTGGCACGGCCGAGCGCCGCCGTCTCCGCGCTCTACGCATGGACGTGCGCTCCAGCCTGTTCGACCGCACACACACCATGCACACGCACACGTTTGGCCCCGAGCAGTACGACGCCGATGCTGATGCCTACTCGCACACTTGCACAGAATGCGGCCATACCGAATCTTACGAAAAGATGTAGTCTAATGTGGTGTAGTGAGGCCGCGATTGGAACTTTGAATTGTATCATTTGAATCAAACCCACATAAAAATGTATTACATGTATATATATTTAGTCAATATATAGATCACCATGACCACAAAAGATGGTCATGGTGCTTTAACCTCAAAGAACAAAATGAGAAGAGAGAAGATCTAAATTCTGTCATCAGGTGATTGTTTTGGCTTGTTATAATCTTACAAAACATTTTGGAGCAGGCAGACATAACAAATGCAAAACCAATAAAAACATAAAAATCAATATTACAAATCTTATGAATTAAATAAGTGATAATACTAAATTATGGTGATTTTCTCATTCCCAAACAAAGCACCAGGTCATGACACGGCTATCACTTGGAGTTCTTAAAACAAGCATATAAACATCTATTTTAGTATACAATCCTTTTTACTGTCAAATCACTGGTGTTTATCAGTAAATGAAAAATATCTTAAATAGCCTTCAAGTCTTCTGGTAGATCATTCTTGGGATGTTTATTTTCAAAATGTTGTTTGTAAGTCTTTGGGTCGGGCATTTGTGCCTGAAACAAATAATAACACAATGGGTACAAAAAAACTTGTTTTTAAGATGCTAGTTTAATTTACTGTGATATTTCATCTCCTTTGTCACTTCATGTACCTAATAACCTTTTAAATTCCAGATTTATTCAATCTCCAAACCCACAGAGAGATTAAATTATAAGATAAGATTAAATTATATGATAAACATTGATTATAAAATGTATGATGTTTTACAAAAAAATAATTTTATTTATTCACCTAAAAAATTTAAAAAATCTAGGCAACCTGTTCTTAAACACTAAAAATAATGATTAATGGAACTCCATATGGAGCTTAAATATTGGCTAATAAAACAGCACCCTTACTCTTATTACATAAATAACTTCATAGATTTATTTCTGAATTTATCTTGTTTAAACCCTTTGCAGAGGGTACAGACTATTCATTATTACTCAATCCTTAACAATCACTGATAAAGTCATGTCAATTTTTCATAAATCAATTGTGTAAAAGAGTGTAATTAGTAAGATATGAATCATGATATGAAATAAATTAATGTGTTGTATCTCAAAACCAACCTGCTTGCCCTGTGTGGGGATTACGGACACAAACTACTCGGGGAAGGCCTATATCCAGCATTGCAATTAGACAGACCAATGATGATGAATGTTTTTGGCTATCATTAAACTTGAAAGATAAGTTATACTTTTTTGTACATAAAACTGACAATGCACCTACAGACATATTATGGCACAAAAATATTGCCCATAATGGTAGCAGTAGGAGCAGCATAGATAGCAGAGACTATGAATTTCTAATGGCTGAAGCATTGAGATAGTTATTTAATCTCTTTCTTATTTATTAAAGTAATTTCATAGATGTATATATGCCTACATCTACCTCTTCAGACCTGCCTAGATCTATCTCTTCAGAATCTACCTCATTTTCTAAACATTAGTTACTACATCTCTATCATACCTCATCACTCTCTGATCATATCTTTAACTTTACCCCTCTTACAAAATGAATACAGCACCATATGGCACATCATCATCATCATCATCACCGTCAGCCTCTTGATGTCCACTGCTGGACATAGACCTCCCCATATGGCACAACATATGGAAATTTATAAATGGCAAGTTTTAATTAATAAATAGTAACAGTAAACACATTCAGGTTATAACATTAATAAACCATCCATACTTTGAACATAATGATAATAACCCTTTATACACTAGTCTTGTAGACAAGAAAGTCTCCAATATTTTTTGCACAGAACCAAGTGTGTAATTGAACAGCCTATACATATGATGCTTATTTTATAACATAACTATTTTAAATTATTAATTATTTCAAATTTTCAATTCAGCTTTGCTTAGGTAGTTTCAATAGACAGAATATTAATATTTATATTAAATAAATACATTATTCAATGTTTTTGCTGGTTGATTAGTTTGACTTATACAGAACAATATCTTCCATTCTCCAATAATCAGACTTCCACATCTGAAAATTATTTTATCAGAGCAAAGAAATAATGACACAAATATTGTATGTCTATGTAACTTTATTCATAGAAAAACAGAAAACCCTGTTTCTACAGCTTACTTTTACCTTTTTTTAATTCAGTATAGGCTAACCACTTGGCCACAGCTTTGCTTGATAAAAAAACAAAGATTCAGTATATGGTGTGGCATATTTTTCTAGTAAGTACCTATTCATATTACTTTTGAAAAACCTCAGGTTGTAATTATCAAGAAACATGATATCTGAATACCCTTTTTAAAAGGAAATCATTAAACTTTCCCAATTGCACAACATTTATAGGTAACCTTTTATAGGCATCTCTTCTGCATAAAACAAAGTTTATCATATATTACACATTGATATCTCTGCACAGAATTCATGGATCTCCAAAGCAATTTTTTATCCATTTTCTAACTTTTCAAAGGTTCCAAACTAAAATGGTCTTGTGCATCAATGTCTATGTAGAAAAGAATTTATAAAGTGGTAATACTTAGATGTATTACAATATAATGTTACATGTAAGTGAATCTAATAAAATAAAATATTGATTAACTGATAATTCAAGAATGTGATAATAATGTTCCACCAACCTTGCAAACAACACAGACATGCACTAGGGCTTTCTGTGCTGCTTTTTTCTGGTCAGTGGCACTGTGACCCTGCTGTTTCTTCATCTTTGACTGCTTTTCTGCTGCCTTCGCCTGTGACTGAATTTTCTGCTGTCCTCGAGCCATTTTGATATTAACTCTGGAACATATGTTACAATCTTTTGTTGAATATCAACACTCATACTTTACTTTTATCAAATTCTTTTAACATGATAATTATATATTTTAGTTTACCATGAACTTAAAACCTTAACATAATTAACCTACACAAGTTTCAAATGTAACCAAAAAAATTCTTTGTTTCGATAATATGTGACAAATGCACTATTTACTTCTAAATTATCAGTACTTTATTATTTAATCATACGATAATTATCTATTTCCTGCGAAAACAAAATTCCTGCATGTGTAGACTGAACTTATACAGTATATGAAAATAAAGTCTAATCAGAAAAACAGAAATTCAAAATTAATATGTCAAATTTTAGACCCGACAAATATCAAAATCAAGTAAATTTTACCTGATAGATGTATGGTAATTACTTGATGCAAAAGATTTCTCAGTCAAGGTATGTGCGAATTACCACAGTATTTCCTGTCAATCTTCGCGAAGACTTAAATTTTTAAGGTGCTTTATTATACAATTGCTATATAGGTAAACTTATGGGTCCAATTGAAATTTCTCTTTACCCAACCTAAAGTACATTTTATATATACGTCATTGAAAATGATTTAAATGATAGATTATAATATCGGCGAACTGTGAAACTATCTATGATTACTGCTACTGATGTGTTATCATTAATGTTGCTAGTATAACATTTGGTATAAATTAATAAACATTAAATAATTTCTTGTAAAAAATATTATTGCATAACTAAACACGCCATTACGTTAACAATGTTTTACATTAAGTAATAAAATATATGCTGTATATCAAAAATAATATTTTTATGAATCGTCACAATTTTTTTTTTTCAGTAACTGTTAACTATAAAATAAATTAATAACGGTTTGTAATACTATGTGGGCCCTCAATAATATAAAACTACATGCACTTTAAGTTTAGAGTCACTTTACAGAGCTTTCGTGAAACTTTTAGTACTTTTGGTCGTTAATTCTTATTTAAAATATACTGACAGTAAACTCTGAAAATATGTAACTTTTGGGGGAATCTTTAATATACGTCTAAGAATTTCTTATAAATATCAAAAATCGCTTGTACTTGCATAGTAATTTATTTCGCCTACTTTCATTAATATATTTTGCAACCTGTAACCTGTTTGACAAAATTAATATATTTGCTGTCACTGTCACTACGCACGTAGAATCCGTGAACCGAGTATAGTGTATTTTAAGTATGTAAACAATTCTTTAAAACTGCAATTTATCATTGTGTAGATTTACAGTTATCTTTTAAATTGTTTCCGAGTCTATGTGTAATTTGCAGTCCTTTTAATTAACGTATTTTTTTAACATACGCCTCATGCAATCTATCATATGCCGGGCGTGTGCATGCCGCACGGCGCGAGCCCCTTCTATTGTGCGTATGAGAAGCGAGTCGCGTAGAAACGTTGATGTTGATGCCAATACCAACCAGGAATCACCTCTGAGACGTCTGATAAAGGATGCTAGCGCGTTTGGAGAGACAGCGCCGAAGGAGCAAGAACTGCAATGGGCGACACTGCCATATCCAACGCGCCCGTTAGATGAAAAGAACAATCGCACAAAGACTCTTCCCGAGGAAACCAGCGTACTACTGTTCCCAGGGCAGGGCTCGCACTTCGTAGGCATGGGTCGCCGTCTACAAGGTGTGCCCGCTGCCAGAGACCTTTACGAACTAGCGTCGAGTGTTGTCGGGTAGTTAGAAATTTTCATTTTGTTTACT
This sequence comes from Parelbella machaon machaon, assembly GCA_018246775.1. Lineage (NCBI taxonomy): Eukaryota > Metazoa > Arthropoda > Insecta > Lepidoptera > Hesperiidae > Parelbella > Parelbella machaon. Next base: position 8,855 of record DWFV01000813.1, read on the forward strand.
AAATGTTTGCAGTTTTGCATGTAATGCCTTCGTTAATCGACTTCTACATTTAGTCCTTACAATGATGGTATAGCGAAGTTAAATTATTCTCACATAGTAATATGTATATTATGTTATGTTGCAAGTTGTGCTGAATTAGAAAGACATATAACATTTGAAACAAAACCAGGTGGGACGTAGCACAGGTGTGCACCACGGGTCCGGCATCAGAGTTGGAGCGGTGTGGGCAGGTGGCGGTGATGGTGACGGCGCTGGCAGCTCTGGAGCGCGCGCGCGAGTTGCGGCCGGGTGCGTTGCAGCGCGTGCGTGCCGCCGCTGGCTTCTCGCTAGGCGAAATCGCAGCGCTCGTTTTTGCTGGAGCGTTGCCCTTCGAGAGCGCGTTGCGCCTTGTTGAACTTCGGGCTGCAGCTATGCAGGTTATTTATGTTTTATATAAAAGTAAATGATGTGAACAGAATTAGTATAGCTTTGTGAAGGCAATCTAGTAGTTGGTGTATATGCTTGACTTTGAAGATACAAGATACAAGGTTCTGCTTAATTTAGAGGTAAATAAATAAAATAAAATAAAAAATAAGAATTTGTTGTATAATAATTGTATATTAAATCAACTGTAAACTGTAAATAGCACTGGGTGCTTTTGAACTATACATAGATTATAACAATTATAAATAATAATCTACCCATTTATCATTTCACTGTTGGAATTTTGTCTCCTCTATATTGAAAAGGTTAAGGCCATAGTCTGCCACACAGGCCAAGTGCCAGTTGGCAGACTTCTCATTCACCTTAGAATTTTTTTTTTAATCATTTCTAAGGAGTGCAAGTTTCCTCATGATGTTTTCCCTTACTGTGAGCAAGTGATATTTAAACTTAAAACACACTTTGTAAAGAAGTGCACACCATGGATTTAAACACAGCACCCCCAGAGTGAGTCTGAATTCTTAGCCACTAGGGTATATCTGCTTCCTCCTGCTGCTGAATACATAGATTATTTAATCATAATTTAGTGATGCAATTGGCTTAAATTTAATGTAAAGAGGTATGTCAACACGGGCAGTGAAGCTGTTTTGTTGAGTAATCAAAGGGTACTGGCATATATATAAAATAGAAATTATTGTTACTTTAAAACAATGTGAAATCATTCAATAAACGAAAATTATAAAACACCAAATCTAATTCATTTAGCTAAAACTTCTTATTTATTTAGGACATCAAAGAGACCCTCACAAAATAACTTTCATCTTTAAAAAAATTCATGTTTTTTTTTATTATATCATTTCTTAATTCTTTTATCCGGCGGCAGGCGGCGGCAACAGAGCGTGCAGGGGGCATGCTCACGGTGTGGTTGGCACCTGATGCGCGGCTCAACGAGCTGTTGGCACGTGCGCGCGACCACGCCGCCGAGCACGGCGTGCTCGCGCCCGTCTGCCAGGTTGCGAACTACCTGTTCCCCAGTTGCAAAGTCATCGCCGGAGATGAGGAGGTAAACCACATTGATTCAGATGAATAGATTACAAAATTAACCACATCCAGACAACGTTTTTGTCTTATGTCTACCATGTGGTACTAAAAATGAAATTCGAAACCGTGATTTTTAACGTTATTTTAATTCGAGGATATGGTTATATTATTTTTTTTATCCTTTGTAAGTTGATTTGACGGAAACTATCAAAATGCTTGATGCTACGCTAGGCGCTGCGTTACGTGGAGTCGGCGGGGCGGAAATTCGGCGTGCGGAGAAGCGCACGTGTAAGAGTAGCGGGTGCGTTTCATACGCCGCTGATGGCGCGTGCTGAGGAGGCGGTACGCGCGGCACTGCGCAGCGTGCAGGCGAGCGCGCCACGCGTTCGCGTGGTGTCGTGCATAGACGCGCGTCCGTACCGTAACGCGCGCGACGTGTGCGTTCGCGTGGCGCGGCTCACGACGGCGCCGGTGCGCTGGGAGCAGACACTGCACGCACTGTTCGCACGGCCACGGTCGGCCTCGCAGCCGCTGACGCTTGCGCTCGGCCCGGGCGAGACGCTGCGTTCTACGCTCAAGCTGGTGAACGCGCGCGCTTGGGACGTCTCGTTGCAGATCGACGTATAGGAGTCCAGGGGTATCGATTTTAAGATACGATTCGTGGTAGTTAAGTTGTTAAAATAATAAATACATTGATTTTTTATTTAGCCTTTGTTAATGTAATTATCTCCATTTTATTTTCTCTGTTAAGACGAAGTAGTAGTAGATTTGGGCCACACATGCCTCGTACCTGTAGTACCACAAACATGACCAAAACGGTTGATGCGTTTTTATGAGTATTAATGTTCATTTTTGTGTACTTTCTGCAATGGCTGTAATTAAGTTTTCCTTTTTTTCGGCTCATTTAGCCTGATGAAGTTAGATCGATTTCGAATAAAATTTGCACATTGATTGACAGTAAGGCTGAAACCTGCAACTCATTATTAATACAAAATAAAAACAATTTAAAACAAAAAATATAAAAGTATGTGTTCTGTAGTAATAATAAAACTTAAAAGTGATAACAATGATTTTGAAAAAATATTTTACATTTTAACTTTTAACTGAGCGCTACTACTGGCGTTGATCGTGGCAGTTGTATATCGTACGTGTTTTATAGTGAAACAGTACGGAATCCATGTGTAGTTACGACTTAAAAATAATTGTTAAAAAACTGCTACTGATCGCATATATGCTGTGACGTTACTCGCGGCAATTCCGAACTTAGTTCTTTGGTTTTTAATAACCTGTTGCGTCAACAACATGTTATTAAATACAGGCAGCAGGCGGCAAACAGCAAGCGGAGGTTCCTGATACTGTAATATAGATCCTGTTCGCAAGAATAGTAGGAATACCATTTATTTAAGCATAATGTGTTGTATAAATTGAAAATCTAGATTATACCTGGTGATCATCAATTAATAAACATATGTTCATATCATATAGGCTTTTTTGGGATTTTTGCTGTTGCAAAATATCCTCATAAACACTTGGACGTATAATTTATCCGATTGCGATGCAATTATGGTTAGTAGTATCCATATTATAAATTTGCCTATTATTAGAGCTTTCTCTAAAGCGAGACAAATATCTTGATTAAAAAGATACAAATGAACAAAATAGGTATATTATTAAAAAAATAAATAACTAAAAATCTGACTGTTTACATAGATTACATTTGTACACTACAAGATTCGTATTCCTCCGCTCGGCGATGTCACAGGTTGAGCGGGTTGTCGCTTATCTGGCCCGGAGCGTCGGCCACGTCCTGACCCAAGCGTGCCAGCCGTGCGTGCTGCTGCAACGCGCGCGCGCTCAAAGCTGCCGCTAGCGCGCCCATGCGCTCTGTCGCCTCTTCTGTCCAGGCCTCGGCTATGCGCAGCTCATGAGCGGCACTGGCTAGCCCCAGGCGCTGAGAGCGCGAAGCGCGCGATAACACAACGGCTGAAGTGTAAGCGTCGATGGCAGCACCAGCCAGCCGATTGAGTACGAACTGCTCATCTACAACGCCACGCCCATATTTACGCAGCACAGCCTCTACACACGCACCGTACTCTAACACGCGGCGTGATAACTCGCGCGCTGCGGGCTGCAGTACAGGCGCAACATGCGGGGCTAAGTCAGGGCCGCCCCCGAGACCCACAGCCCGCGTAGCACGACGTCCCGCCTCACTGAAAATGAGCGACAGATGCGCCGTAGGGTTCTTGAAAGCACGCATCAGTTCCTGCAGATGTGATCCGGCGAATTGAATACCCGTGAGTGCAACGAACAGTCGCAGGATGTCGTTGGTGCCTTCGAAGATTCGGAAAATACGCAGATCGCGCAGCACTCTCTCTAGACCGG
>DWFV01000814.1:0-12696 GCA_018246775.1 Parelbella machaon machaon
AGTTCGTACCACAATAATAATAATAATAATGTAATTAAAGTAACAATCTATCTACATCAATCAATCTATAAATTAAAGTAACAAGTAACAAGTTACTACGATTTGTGTATGTTTATGGGTGTGTGCATGTATGTGTGTTTGCGTGTATATTTGTGCGTGCGTTCATGCGTGAGTACGTGCGTGCATCCGTGCGTTAGTGCGTGCGAGCGAGCTTGCTTACGTGGGTACGTGCGTGCGTGAATGCGTACGTGTGTCTGTGTGTGCGTGTTTGGAGCTGTGCGTGCGAATGTGTATGCATAAAAGTGTACATTTGTTTAAGTGGATGTATGAATATGTGTGGCATGTGTGAATATGTGTGTATACTTATTAGGTTTGTCATAAGGAGGGACTTATGCAATAATTTTCCCGCGTTATTTCAAATATTCAGGAAAACAATAAAACCGTTATAATAGGTTCTGTCGTAAATATGTGGACTTCGTCATCCCAACCATAATCACAAATACTTTAAATTCTTCTGTCGACGTTCTTCTATCACTTATAAATAGGAATCGCCATGAAGTTTCGTGCCCATTAATAATTCTCCGACGGCGTTCCGAGCCCCTAAAAAGAATATTTCACTCTTTTGAAGCTGCAAACTGAGTACAATCAAATTACCATTTGAAAGGCACCTATTTAGACGTCCAACCGTTTTTGGGACTTTGTTTATGAGTTTGAGGTATTGGATACAAAAAATCGCGCGTTAGTTCAATTACGGTGCCCCATTCAAAGAATTTTGTAAATTTCTCGTCGCATACATACGTAACTAGTAATATTTGCATTAATCCGTGTGGAAAGCTAATCTTTGACTAGAGCAAGATAAATAGGTACGTGTATATACATTTGCTTATAAATATGTACCCTATAATACTATTCTTATTCCTTCGACTGTTGAACAATATTGAGATCTTGTTTTACGTCATAAACGTAACTATTTTAATTTGGTTTAGTCTATTTTATAGTCTAAAATAGACTTTTTAAAGGATTTTGCTAGCTATTAAATAGGAACTTTTTCCCAACTAACCCATTAATAACGTAGGCCCAATAAGTTACGTAACTATGGCGTTGATTAGTACATATCAAGTGAAGGACTGGTGAGCTTCTCTAGCACAGCAACAGCCTGTAGTGCGAAAATGTAATTGCATATATTAAGAGTCAGAAATAGTAATTTCACTGATGTGATTAACTTAATAATATTTGTACAAAATTTCTGACAAATATTATATATGTACATATGTTTGTATACACTAGAAAACCAGGTTCGAAATTTATCCAAACTAAACTGCATAATATATATTCTCTTATTTCCTATTTCCAACGTTTTGATAGAACAAAAACCATTAATATCGGTCTGATAGCAGCAGTTTGAGTTCGAAAAATGTATTGTTATAAAAATCTGAAAATTGCCCGAACTGCATCTGGTTTCCATTTAAAGTTTAAACTGTAGCGGTGATTCACAATTCTACCTACATTCAAAATGCAGTACCTACACGATATCTTTATTAATGTTTTCTTTCCACTTTGGTTACATTGCATCTAACTTAATTTCAATTGTACATAAAGAGTAATAAGCATAACGTTAACTAGTGTGTGTTATTTCATATTAGTAATAACACACTTAGCGTGTGGCAGGTCGCAGTTCGAATGGATTGAACGCACACGCGATATACGACTATTAACAGGAATCGTTTTAAAGCAGTTTTTTCCACCACTATGAATTCATATTGAATTTGGGAAGTTTGTTGCTTCAATTTCGTACAAAGCAAAAAAATATTATTCAGCACGAAAATAGCTAAGGGGCTTTAAGGGGTTAGGAGGTGTATAGCAATAGGCCTACCGCCTAGTATATGGTGGGATAAATAACATAGCTGGTGAATCGTGGGTCTGTACTACACTTCTCTGCCTGCACCTTCGGGGAAATACAACCGTGATATTATAAATATTAATCTTATAATAACGCACATTACGGAATCTGAATTTGTTATTCCAAATTCAGATTCATGTACTCAAAGAATAATTACAGCACCGCTATTAGTTTCCACTGAAAATAATATAAAGCGAAGCTTTAAATGCCGTTACTCAGCTGAAACTGAATGAAAAATCCGAATACTTAAAAATAAGAACATGTGGTTCTCGCAACATCAGAATCACATTTTCGTTTCATTTCGTAGCATTGCGCGGTGGAATGCACGGACATTACTCAAAATTATGAAATAAAGAGAAATGTACTCTAAAATGTTCTTGAGAACGTGCAACAGCTGAAACAAATTGCAGGCAACGTCCACCAAGGCACTAATGGATATAGTGGAACGAAGTCGATTGGGTCGCTAAGGCGCTTTATACACTTTGTATTGTATGAAATCAGGTCGTAAGAGCTATGTACGTAACGGTAAAAGTTTATTTCCAATAGGTAAATAAAGGAATAAATGTCTCATAAACTAATTGCAAACATCTGAAAATATAGATACTATGTAAGTCTGTGTACCAATTAACATTTCCGCTATGGTCCTAGAGATTGAATAACAATTATCGCAAGTTTTGTATTTTAAGCGTAATACGTAACGACACGCCTATAATCTCTGAAGGGGTAGGCAAAAAAGACATTTAATGATGATGAAAGTCCACTTGTACTGAAAGATTTGCAAAAAATTTGACTTTTTAAAATTGCTCAATTATTTCATTTGCTTAATCGACTGTGCTGATTTTATATTTACAGCAATGAATAAACTGGTGTGAAAGCTGTTTAAGTTGCCAAAACATACTCATATACTTGCACTACATCATTATCAGAGAACATTAGTCCCAGCTGGCAACAAGCCATTCTTCAGTCGCATCGCGGGATTCAACTTCAGCCTCTTCTTACTTACGTTTCACCTTAGCCCTGCGCTCTCCTGCCCTGCACATTGCTCTTCTAGCAAAATTTACCAATTTACCTAGATGTGAAGTCATTAGTGGAACGATTACCTAGACATGGTCTCCAATCCAACTCCATGGTTTGATAGTTTGCACAGATTTGAATGTGATCTGGCTTCTTAGCTGATTTTTTCGTCTTAAACCTAAGTTTTTAGCATAGCACTTTGTACAGCACATTCTTCTCGTTTTGTATGTAATTTGTTCCTTCAGAGGACAGGGTCGAAATTTCTAAGGACAATCTTTGTATATAAATGGGTTACGCGTAGTTTTGCAAACCATTGTTAAAATTCAAGTTAAAGCAATTATGTAATGTGTCCGGATGTACGAGATACAAAGCTATATATGGACCTTTATGCGGTATACATCGCCTATTCTCCTACAGACACCTACGTATGTAGTAAGACGTCACGATGTGCAATCGAGTTCTGATCGTAAATATTGGCGGTGCTGTTGCCTCTCACTATCAGTAGCATTTACACCTGGAGTTAGTGCCTGCTTACACTGCAATTCCCAATCATCAGGTATCCGACCCATTAATCAACAAGGTTTACCATTTGCAGGCGAAGTTGACTTTGAACTTAAGTAAGTGTATCTCGCATCTTGAGGCGCATATTATAAACCAAATATTAACTTAGTGTATATCCGCCCTTAGGACAATGGAAGGGGGTAAGCCAAGAGGTTTGTTCGAGCGTGAGAAAGTGAGTACCTATGTCAAAAAAGGATGAATAGTAGGAGTTTGTTTGGAGATGACAGTAAACGAAATTAGGTGGTGAATACATTCACGTATTTGTTATAAATGTGTACAATCGGTTTATGTCAAAAAGATCTGGGTAGTGTGTGAATTGTTCATTTAGGTAACTTACTGGCGTTTTACAAATATAGTAGGTACACACTAAAAAGCTAAGATCGCTTAATGGTTTCAATTTTACTTCCTTACTTTGGGAATCCTATTACATATCTAAACCTGGGGCGCATTTCTTTCCACACGAAATTATATAATATGTACTGTATCTATCTTCTAAAAATAAAATGGTACTTGATGTTTCGGCAAAGGAAAATTTGTAAGGAAATCTGAACACATACCTAAGACTTCTCAATAATATACGCCAAAAACGTGTAAAGTCTACCAATACACACTTCGCCACCATATTGTACCATGGCCTTCTTATTATACAGGAAACCCGTGTCAGATAGTCGAACGATGAATATCTATGAAAATACCGAAAATAAATGACACATTCGAAAGAATTCCCTTGTAAAACCCTTGTATACATTTAGTAGGTCGTGGGTTAGTAATATCAGTATTGCCTCTTTATTAAAGAAAGTTACAAAAGTGAAGGTAACATTCATTAGTATTGAATAAGACCGTTGCTTTTTACTGTAATACATACATACATACATATCTTCACGCCAGGTCCCTTACGGGGTAGGCATTACTGTAATAATTGGTAGCAAAGCTATAAGAATAGAACCACTACCACACATTAAGTAATCCTGTTAGTATATAGTAGTATGGTTAAAGTTGTTGACCATAACAATTAAAACCCTTAAAGTCCAACATGGCTTTTTGACATTTTGACTGAAATAATCATTCCGACGCAAACGAAGACGCGGGCACAGCTAGTATAATAATACTGTTCTATTCAACGGTGATTATATATATATAGATCCTATTCCTGAAATAAAGAGTGGTAACATCTAGTAGACAGTTGTAATTGGCAATCCTTCAGAGCGATACACAAATTGTTTCAATAACAATTAGTTTTACTCTAACACCTCGTAAATTCGCACATTACCCGCATTGCAAAATCTGTTATAACGTAACAATTCTTCTGGCGCCGCCGGTATACAGGTTATAACGGATGCCCCCAGCTCCGATTATGATCGATGACAATAATAAACCGAGGAGGCGCCCTCGCTCATTATTTATTCTCGCACTTCAACGCCGCGAGCGGAAATTTTTCATGCAAATGTTGAGGGAAATGCGGGGACGAACTTGATTCTACAGAAGCATAATATAAAATGGCGCTTCATACACTTTCTAAGTTATAAACTTTCTTTTTGTGCATCCTATGAAATATTAATATTGGCCTATTAGTTCGTTTTTAGTGCAAAACTTTGCTAATTCGTTGCCGTAACTATTTACATCACAGTATATAATAGACTCAGTTCAAAACTATTAAGCCTCCATTTTCTTTGTGTCTGACTAAAGCCTAAAAATAATGTTACAGAAAGCATTTAATTAAATGTCCTAATAATACTATATGTATGTGTAACACTATATGCATATACATACATTGAAAGTTCTTTCAATGTATATGCATATAGTATATGCATATTCCAATAAAATTTTAATATACGATTATAACGTCATTTATTGCAGAGAATAGTCAATTATGAGAACACTGAAACAAAAATGACTTGCTCTGTAGTGCAGGAAACACTACATACGTGTACCTACTCGTGTTGCTGTAAATAAGGTGGTGGAACAGATGTTAGCGCGGGGAACCGTTCGAGGCGGAACGGAAGAAATAGTTAGACGGGCAATAAAAGTAAATAGCAACGTAAATTGAAGTGCCGATATCCTGTTGCTCGACGTGCGTGCAAATATATCTGCCAGCTTTACTACCTATTTATTTCTAGTGCTAGTTACTTACAACCTTCAAGTTTACAAGATTTATAACTTGGGGTAGTTTTTTTTCGACCCGTTGCCTGTACTTAATTCGTTTTAAACCTTTACGTGAGATATATTGGTAAATTAACATATAAGTATTTAGGTAGATCTATAATAATTACAATCTATGGTCGAAGTTAAAACTGTAATAATAATGTTACCTTATAGCTTTAAACTCGTTAGAAACCCGAAGAAAACTTTGTTGGGAATATTTCAGATCGCATGTTTCACGGCGTCGATAGTGCTTAGTCGTTTATTTATGTTTTATACCTACAATGAAAATAAATGAAGAGTGAGCGAATCCTTTATTTATGTCTTTTAAAATGAATGGTAATGATAAAATGGTCTGATCTAAATCTCTTGTGAGGCTAGCAGATGTTTTATAGCAGCGTACTATTTTTATAAATTTTCTCAAAGGTAAACTCGTTTTGTTTGTACTTTGATTTTCTTTGTGGGAAATATTTAAATTTGAAATAACTTTCTGTTAACGATATTTTTATAATGATAATTTCTCTTACAATTTATAGTTGCACGACTGCGATAGCGGCCGCTTACCGGCCATACTGTCTAATTATATTAAAGTTTTTCAATCTAGCCAATATATTTACTTTCGAAGTTTCTAGAATCCCTTAGGTGTATTAAAGAATAGGCGGTAGTCCTAAGAAGAGCTCAAGCGGTCGGTAAGTTACCTAATTGCTGAACTTCTGGAGATATAACTTTAAACAGAATTAAAAATGAACGCTGATCTTCGATCTTTGCTTAAGAGGAAAGTCATTTTAACTCGCGCACCGTTCGCGTTGGATGATTAAAAATAAAAAATGGCAAAAAGCCTTAAACTATAGTTAAGATAAGCCACGTTTGCGGTCGCTGAGGTGAGTTTATGGAAAGTTTAATGAAAGTTACATTTTTAAACTAAAGTAACAACGCTGGATGCATAAATGTGGTTACTTTACCCACTATAATAATATATGTCGTTTATCCTGTGTGGTAATTTGTATAATTAATTTATAACATTTAATTTATTAAATATTATTGTGGAATAGTGTTACTATGATTTCATCTATACATTGAGTACCTACCTATAGTTAAAATAAGTTTTGAATACGAAACTCAGCAATATATGTTTGAAATATTACGTGATAATGGTACATGAATTGTTTTTAGCTAACTTTTTTGTAAGCATCCATTAAAATAGTTCGTGCTGATCGCTTCGTACGATCGTGACCATCACAGGCGCGCAATAATGCAAAGCCAAAGCGGCCTTGATTACGACTGTCATCACACATACTTGTCTTGTGAACATAACCATATATTTACGTACCTAATATTATAAGGCTAGTAGAAATCAAGGACAATGTAGAAAGTAGAAACAATGTTACCTAATACAGGTATTTCATTCTGAGAGAAAGTCGGACTTTGAAATAGTGACATGAAGCGCGGCTAGACAATAGAATATAAAGCGTGTAAATAGACATATTTGTCACTCGGTGCTTTCTGCGCACATCGTAAGGGACTAATAAGGGATAATATTATAAAAATAATAATTATAAAAATAAAGGTATTTGACTAGTTGGAAAATTTGACTTAACAAAAATGACTAAAATATGAATTCACATATTCCACAACAGACATACGTCTGGTGTGATATTTATTTCTAAGCACATGGAAAACCTACAGATTTATTTACTCCGCTATTAGATTAATGAAAATATACTGACATATTCTTTCTTATAAGCTTTATATATATATGGGTCAACATTATAAAAAATAGGTTGTTAATTATTTTCTACTTATAAGATGTGTTATTTCATTGTACTCGTCGGAAAAAAGTCGATAACTTATGCTCTTGTATTCCTACAAACAAAAAAGAGTCCGTGAAAAAATCCGTGACTCGCAATTCACGATCCTTGCGTCCTCCCTAACGAGCCTCTAACAAGGTCTCCCTGTGGAATGTGTATTGTTCTCAACGGGAAGTACTCGTTTTTTACGTCTCTTATTCCAAACGAGCTAACTGGAAAAGAATGGCAAAAATCAATCTTGTTCATTTTGTACGGTTCCTGTAACAGTTTAATGAAGGAAGAAATCAATGTTTATCATTACCGATAAATGCATAATATGATACAATACATATCCACATAACAAACATCATAATTAAGAAAGGAGACGTTTAAATCAAGTACAAGAACCATGCGTACACTTATGAGAAGCTGAAATAATGTCAAATAAATAGATAATTTCTGATATATTTTATAATACCATATTACAATTCCAAATACTAAAAACGTATTGTAAGTTAAACTTATGACAATAATTTCGCACCATTAAAAATAAAATAAAAATTAATAATACATGTCTTCACGCCAAGTCCCTTACGGGGCAGGCAGAGGCCACGGAGTACCAAATATCCCTATATAATATAAAAAAAATAAAGTTATTGCCATAGACTTAACTCTCTCATTCTAAGAACTAACTATTCTAACTTAGACTACGTTTATATATGGCCAAGTGTGGCTTGTTAGCCTTCACCACATGTTTTACAGAATATTTCTTTTTTTTCACCTTAATAGAAAGTGCTATTTAATCTTAAATTGCAATCGCATTTTTTTTTTCTGTAAAGAGACGCCCACCAGGATTTGAATTTAGTACCCCTGGTGTGAAATGCTGAATTTTAAACTATTACGCTACCATGGCTATCTGGGCCATCACTGCTCTTAGAAGCTCTAAAGGAAACGAAGTAGTTGTAGTCCTGACATAGTTTTAAATTGCTTACTATTTGTAAGGGTTCGTTGAAGCAATATCAGGCAGTGTCGGTTCTCGGGTAGGCGACTGCTCATAAGAAATCAGTCAAGTTTGCCATCGATAGTCATGTATGTAGATATATGTATGTATATATATTGTGTGCAAATGTCACGTAATATTTAGAAATTTACTGATATTATTTTGAAATTTCCTACATTTATATACATATGTGTAATTTTTGATGTATAATGTACGTACATTTTTGTTGAAAATCATTCATATAAAGAATATTTGAACCTGCTGACAAAACCACAAATAAAACGCCGTCAGATTTCTCAATGGCAATATATTAATGGCACAAACAGCGTATAATTTTCAGGCAATTAAACGCAACATGGAATTATTTAACTGTGCAGGGAAAGTTTGGCGTTGTTATCATAATTGCAATAGCCGCAATTGCCCGGAGCTAATTTCCATGCTGGAATAGGCGAGCGGTTTTAAACTGTTTTTATTTTTACTACTAAAGTTCAGCGTTCCAATTATCGATTGCAATTCAAATGATGTTAGCTTTAGACTGCTCTCTTGATTCGTTTTCAGTTAAAGTGGTTTATGACCGTCAATTCTGTTTCTTAACTTAATAAAACGTCCCCCGGCGTTATAATCTTCAGGATGGGCCATCATTACCCAGGAGCTTTGGGTCATATTTTGGCGCCCACCACGGTACTAAAAATGTACGAGTTAAGATTAAATGCACTAATTGCTGTAACTGAGAAGGAAATTTTCGGGTGGTAAACTGCCCACCGCAAACATCTACATAATGTTAATCAAATCCATTTAAAGTTCGCCAACCCGCTCTCAGCCAGTATGCCAACTCTTCGCATTCTGAAAGGAGACTTGAAATGATTAAAGGATTGATAGTGTATAGCGGTGTAACGTGAGTACTAACATGAGGTATATTATGATATTTAATATTGTACAGTTCTCGATGGTATTGAATCGATGTATCAAGCTCAGGCGAGTACTGTCACTTCAAGAACTGTACAATTTCTTAGCTCTATTAGCGATAATATTGTTCCGTTTGTTACCTTTTACCTCCTATTTATTGTTATCCCACCGTGAGTGAATGTTTAAAAAAGGAACAAACGCATAGTGCTCTGGTCCACTCGCTGGCGCGTAATTTTATACAGATTTGCATGTCTGTATAATCCATATCTATATTTTTTACACATACCCTTTGTTCGATGTGTAATTTATTATATGGCCATCAAATGACATCCTTTCATTGTAAAATGTTCTTTGTTTTTGAAATATTACGTTCAAGTTTCCTGGAGGTAGGATTAACCAACCATTACGGCTGGACGCTTTCACATTGTTTGTTAGTGTAATTAACACTACCTACGGAGCGTAAAAGAAAACACACAAGAGTACACGCAACGGACAGAAATAAATTGTCCGTCACGGACTTGATCATTAGCCGGATAAACGTCATACATATAATATTTTCAACGTTACGCGCACAAATTTGCATCGATAGATAAGCTATGGGGAGTATGTGTTTAGATTGTTTTTTCGAGTACGCAACGTAAGACGATTGAACAATGAGTTCTTATTTGCAATCATAATTCACGGGGTTGTGGATTCTTTTATATAGGTACATACATATACATGAAAAGAATACAAACGCAAAATCTACTACCGAAAACACAGGGTAATTTCTATCCATTCACAGAAAGCTTAAATCCAGGTTTACAGGCGCAATTAGAAAAATCTTACTTTTGTAGAAATAATGGACACGAACAGACTGGTTATTTGTTTTGCGAAATATCCTCAGAGAACTACAATGCTAATAATGTAAATTTTTGTGGCAATAGAAAGAATTTTTTTTTACTCGTGATTTCACCACAGCGGTTTTGTACGAGCTTCCGGATAATGTATTAATGTTGGATCAGATACACTTTTATTTATCCACCTTTAAATGATTTCATTGCTTGCCAATTAGGGGTTTAAGGCTACATACGTATATATTAATAAATACTGTCCGTATCTGAAACGGTAAAAACGTTAAGGACCATCGTGAATAAGGTATGAATTGTAATAAGTTTTAAAGAGTTATCATGTTTGCATGATACTATTGGCTGGACAGATGGTTCATTGGTTAGTGAATTTGACAGTCAAGGCTAGTGTCATGGCTTTGATCCCCCAATGATTGACAAAATAAATAATTGTGTAATAGACAAACCAAATGATATAATTTAATTTTTAATTAAATTTATTGCAAACGAGTATTCTTTTAAACTTAACTTTAAAAAACTACCTTAAGAATAACTTTCGTAAATCATAAAATAGTTATGGATGAAATTTCTTTTAAAAACGTTAACAATTATATTTCAAACATATTACAAATTTTAAAATATGTCCTAAACTCTTTTATCCGCTACTTATGAATTACGTTTATTTGTCTCATATAAAAATCGTTTTATAAAATATATCATTTCTATTCCTAGCGACCTGAATTACAATAATTAACATACTGAAAAACTTTCCTGTCTTTCAACAAATAATCCTTGTATTATTAACCGCACTTCATTAAAAATACATTTTATAATATGCTTTGCCCGTATTAACACTTTTTAAAACGTTTGATGTAGGTACCACCATCAATTTATCACCATACGACTAAAATTAACCGAGTAAAATCAAACATTAGAACGGGAGAGTCCACAATCAGTCACTTTCATGCCCGAGTTCCGGCACGTCCCTAGTAACGGAGCCGTGAAAACACGGGCAGGTGCATCTGTAGAATTACGTGGTTTCGACTTAATGGCCGGAGTTATATTACTGGATGTAAGTCTCCGGAATGAGTAGAATTTGCAGTTTGACAAATTTAGAATTAAAGCGACCTATCTAAATAAAAGTCTGAATATTACAAGAATTCTGCTAATGGCCCGATAGCACTATACTTGGGTAATATAATTTAGCATAACCGATAAATATTAAATATATATTAATATTATAAAGAAAGCCTTTTTCGCGTAATTGAGTTCAGTCACAAGTATTTGTTCACAGTACCTACTAATATTAGTCAGCAATAAATAGTAAAAATTAATTAGGACATAATACAGAAATAATATTTCATGAGTGCCCCACAAACCTTCAGTTCAACATGGACATAACTATATCATGCTAGGGGTACGTGCATAACGGTGACACAATTTTTTTGGTAACAACAATGACATCGTCAATGTGATACTTTAAGAGTAATTTATAATCAAAGTATTTTTGCATTACTTTCCCCGTTAATTTAAGTAAACAAAGTTTTTCATTTCATTGTAGACACTTCAAATTGAAATAATATTCATGAACTGTATATGGAAAAATAATGGATCGTCGTTTAACACATTGTATTTTATAAAGCGAAAGAATAAATTCACTTCATTCAACCAACATGGAACAATTACATCATGAACCATTACGTAATGAAATAGTCTACCGGAGAGCGCATCCTGTGACGCTTTAAGAAAAAACCCGCCGGAAACTTAATCTTCGTCTCTTAATTAATTTCTGCTACTTAGTAGTCAGAATGCTTGCAGTTTTGTTACATCCTCATATTTTTAAAGTGTAACTTCTTTAGGCGCGACACGACAGTGACTTTTTTTTCGAACGCAAGTAACATTGAAAGGTTGGTGCTTATTTATTTTTATTCGTTTTAATACCATTTTCCCTAATAGAGTTGCGGTTGACGTCCAAGTTATGTTAAGCTGTATAAATAATTCTCCAATAAAATAATTCACTACAACGGAATTTATAAGGATTCATAAACACAAGGCCATTGACTAGAAATAAAGACTTGTACATATGGTGATGAAAGAAACTATTACTTGTGTCCAGTCAAAGTTTAGATATCTGTTTCGGACAGTTACGACCGAAATCCTGATTCGATCGCTGTTTCGGTTTGAGCTAAACATGGCTGGAACTTCGGTTAGGCCGATACTTGCGTTTGTCAGTCATTCGGTTACTGTGAGATACATCATGTTCGCAATGGATTCACTCGCTCACTCACTAGCTCACTGGGGTTCTATTGTTAGGTGTTTGGAGCGTAAACTTTAGTTGAGTAGTTCTAAGATTTTCGTTTGTGTGTTTGTGTTTGTGTTTGTTTGGGTATGATATGATAAGATTATCGAATAGAACATTTGTATTTTTGAGTTCATAAAGTATGTGACAGAAATATATATCTATATATGAGTACACGGTCACCTAATGTTGATAATTTGTGTTTACCAAGAATTGGTACATAGGCCTCCCCCAATGAGCGCCATCGCGCCCTGTCTTCGGCT
>DWFV01000815.1:0-12690 GCA_018246775.1 Parelbella machaon machaon
AAGTGCGTTTTAAGTTTAAATATCACTTGCTAACGGTGAAGGAAAACATCGTGAGGAAACCTGCACACTTTAGAATTCCCAAAAAAAAAAAAAAAATTCTAATGTGTGCGAAGTCTGCCAACCCGCACTCGGCCAGCGTGGCAGACTACGGCCTTAACCCTTTCAATATGAGAGGAGACCCATATAACAACAATGGAATAACAATGGGTCGATTTTTTTTTATTTTTTTTTTATTAATGTTAAAACAGCAAACGAAAGTAAACTAAAGTAATTATCTAAAAGTACTTATATAATGAAACTCCTCATTCGTTCCCTAAAAAATTCCTCAGCTAGATTATTATCACTCGACCCTATTTTTTTCTATCCCAGGGCTACAAAGGCATTACCTGCTTTATAGTAGAACGCGAAACTCCCGGGCTAACCGTTGCCAAACCAGAAAACAAACTTGGCATCAGGGCGTCCGGTACGTGCATGGTGCACTTCGATAATGTCAGAATACCCGAAGAAAATATCCTTGGAGAATATGGAAAAGGGTAAGTCATTTTACTTAGATCTAATAATGTTCTGTGATCTTATTAATTTTTGACATATTCCTCTTATTGTTAGTAATTGAATTCGGATGTTGCATTCTGAATTGTTATAACTGAATTGTCCTACCAGCGTCCATCTTTCCCAATTCGTATAACCTAGAATTGTTCAAGATAAGAGTGAATAGGCTCTTTCTACATCTTAGGCTGGATCTCGCCTTCCATCAAGTGAAATTACAGACAAACGCAGAAAATAAAATTCCTACTCTGCTTCTTCTATCACAAAAATGTCTTAACTTCTTCACTTATACTTGCAGATACAAATACGCAGCCGGTTTCTTGAACGAAGGTCGTATTGGCATCGCCGCACAAATGATCGGGCTATGCCAGGGCTGCATGGATGCCACGATCCCCTACACCCTTGAAAGGAAACAGTTTGGCAAGAGAATTTATGACTTTCAGGTATTCGCCAAAATATTTATACATATTTTAGAACTTGTTTTGATAGCTTGATATTTCGCCGTGCTGTTAGATAATTGTTCGTTTCATAAACTGATAAGAGTTCTCGGATAAGATTGGGCGACTAATGAATACAAAACTATGCAAGCAAGATTCATATAATAGTAGAGCGCCATCTATCCTACTGCTTGAAAACTAAATAGTTTCCGAGCTTTAACTTTAATTTTACGATTATAAAATATCGAATACATTGGTGTATGTTTCAGGGCATCAGTTACCAGATCGCTCATTTACAAACTGAACTCGAAGCCGCCCGTTTACTGGCATACAATGCAGCTAGGCTCAAGGAACATGGCATGGAGTTTGTCAAGGAAGCCGCCATGGCTAAATACTTTGCGTCAGGTATCGACAAATCGCTTATTAAGTTTAACTTTCCACTTAATTATATGTTTTAAATACATTAAACACATTATTTTTGAATTATAACCTATTTTGTGGATGTCCAGTTTAGAAATAACAGTCCTTAGTGTTTTGTGTGTCAGTGGTCTCCTAACATACATACATACAGGAGATACATGCTTTCATTCTTTTTGA
This sequence comes from Parelbella machaon machaon, assembly GCA_018246775.1. Lineage (NCBI taxonomy): Eukaryota > Metazoa > Arthropoda > Insecta > Lepidoptera > Hesperiidae > Parelbella > Parelbella machaon. Next base: position 1,581 of record DWFV01000815.1, read on the forward strand.
GGCCCTATGATGTCTATGATCTAACAAACACATTAGTTCTGGTAATCTGCTAGCCTTTTAACTATTTCTGTTAAATAACAAACTACAGTTGTAAGCCAGTATGATGGTTAAATTTCAACTTTATAAATAATTACTCCTCAATAAACTCATTTATAATATATTACTCCTCTATTCTCATCAATTACCAACTTCTTACTATTTTAATCGAGTCTTGAAAACATTCATAAGGAAATCTTAATGGCACAATTTATCTTTTCAGAAATTGCCCAAACCCTAACATCAAAATGCATAGATTTCATGGGTGGTGTTGGTTTCACCCGTGATTTTCCTCAAGAGAAGTTCTTCCGTGATGCGAAAATTGGAACCATCTATGAAGGAACCAGTAATATGCAACTGCAGACTATTGCTAAACTTCTAGAAAAAGAATACAACCAATAGGCCATAATTGCAACAATGGCTAAGAGAAGCACATATTTTTAACAACATATTTTTTGTGTATTACATGTAATTGTAAATTAAAGTGTACATAAAAACTAGTTTTATTTAGAACTATTTATTGATGAAAATAATAACATCTACAGATGATAATTTACAAATATACACATTTAGATTAAATTATTATTTTAAATACATTTGTAAAAATGGTTCTAAAGTTCCTACAAATAAATTTCTTTTTTTATTTATCTTCTAATGCTGGTATCTGTGGAGTGTCCTCAGTTCTTTGGGCAGATGACTTTAAAAACGTGATTGATATTCGCTAGGTGAAGACTATTTGTTATGGCACAACTTAGGAAATGCCTATGTCCAACAGTGTTACAGAAGAAGCTGCCACAAACATGATAAATATCTAAGGTTTTGGGTCATGCGGCATCTTGAATCCGACCATTCTAGCTGTCTCCTCAACTGACCTTTCTCCTTTTCCTTTGAATTCTGTGTTAATTTCCTTATATCTTCTTGTATGGAACAAGTAATCATTATAAGTTTTAGCCCTAAAATGCATTTCATCAGCTGCTTTACACAGTTGTTGATCTGTAGTCTGGTACTTTCTGTACTGGTTCAAAATATATTGCGCCATCTGATTATCAGCCAACTTTTTACTTGAACTTTGCTTACGTAACTCTGACAAAAGCTGCCTTAATGTAACTAGGGGTGGTTTTGCTTTTATTGATGCCATGTTTCACCTTCAAACAGATTAAATATTTAGTTTTTCTATCATAAGGGATGTAATAAATTCTTCGGTGTTATTGTATTCAGGCTTTTCTCCTTTTATCCAGAAATCTATTGGTAGCAAAACCAAATTTTTTTTTTGAAATAAATGTAGTGATGTATCATTAAAAATATCTTTGAATTTGAAATTATTTTCTATAATAATTTCAGTTGTGTGCCCAAAAATTTTGTGTATATAAGGTACAGTTTCAGCCAGGATTCTGACTGGTTGGTTATCAATCAATGACGTGAAACTATTGCAAAGAATAAAACAATTTTGTAACTTCAAGCTCCAGTTGCTCCAGAGAAAGTTATTTGTCAGCTGTTTAGGACAATGAGGAAGGTATACTAATGTAATATCCTGATCAGAGATTATGTAACTGCCTTCCCGATTTTGCTCAATTACTTGAACACCCAATTCTTTCAGTAGCACACATTCATTAGCATAAAAGATAGGGTCATGCACTAGTACTTTTTCGGGCTTAAAACAATCTTTTAAACACAATAGAAGAGCTAACTGGTACTGGGAAATACGACATTCTCCAACATGTCCGAGGCCAAAACAGACAATTTCTAAAAGCCTTTTCTGTTCCAAAATTTTACTCACAGCGTTTATAACGTTCGATAAGTAATCAGAGATTTTTAAACCTTCTGTAGCAGACAATATCCTCCTGAAACAAACAATAATATCAGGTGATATAACCTAAAATAGACAACTTGATTTCCTTCGTAATAACTTGTACCCGTAAGATTTCTCAACGTTTATTTCAACTTGTTCCTTTACAAAATTAATTTGTTGAGGTGGTAGTTTAGATATTTTCGTACTGCGTTTAGAAGAAATTATTTGAAACCCATCACTGTCGAATTTTGATTTTGACATTTTATTTTGATATTTGACAATTGACAATCCTGCTATCTATGGTGACATTGCAAGGTGTGGAAATATCATAATCAACGAGAGTAATAAAAAAATGATATTCTTTACAGCTATATAGACATCTATAAATAAAACGTGCAAAATTACTGGACCTATTTCTAGGTACACAAAACAACACAAATCTTTTAGACCTTCCGAATCTCATCAGCAATCAGCGAATATATTATTGACTTCTAAATTTTTATTTCCTCGATAATCAAATTACCAGCGTCTCCTACTTTGAAAAACACCGAAGAAATGTTAGATAACATAGGCAAATGTCGAATTTGTCTCATGAATTATATATTGTATTTCATGAACATTAGTTGTTAATAGAGTATATATATTATGACAGTGAAAAGTAAAGTATTAAATATTTCACAACAGCTATAAGGTATACAGGTTTCCTTGCGGTACGTTCAATTGTGACGTTTAATTGAAAAATGTATACTTGGTATTTTATATTTTCCAAGGCAGAATTCGAACTCCTAACCTTAAGGACCTCAGCTTTAAATGCAGACTACTAAACTAACACTAATATGATTTGTATTACTATAAATATTGCCAATTTGTTTGATTACGTTGGCGCCATTTAAAACATAATATTATGCCCTAGGCATGTCGATTCAAGCTATAAAAAATCGGTTTTCGATTCAATTTAATTCGGAGTAGTTGATAGTTGATTAAATCGACTATTAAGAAATTGATTCTCAATGGATCGAATCATTATTCTGTAATTTTGAACTTGCTCAATACTGATACAGCATATTATTAATAACGAATTAACATAGAAATAACTAATAAAAAATAAATATTATTAAGTTGAAAATTTTATTTAGATGTTTTTTTTAATCAAGGACTACAATAGATTTACAATTATAGAATGTTATTCATAACAAATTATCATAAATACAAATATTATCATTAATTGTCATAATTAATTGATAAGTAATATAATTTAATAGAAATTAAATTTGCCAGTATTTGAAATCAAGATCGTCAGGATGCAGGCGGCTTCTTTCATTAGCAGCAATATAGTTTTAAGTTATTTTTTGTATGTTCTGAAAAGCTTCTGAATTGATCCGATTCAAGATATTTTTGAATCGATTCATTGAATCGATTCAGTGTTTCGGTCCGATTAAGAAAAAGATTCTTTTACTTTAAATAATCGATTAATCCATAAATCGATTTTAGATCGACAACCTTAATATGTTCTAATGTTGGTATTGTAGCGTGAAGCGTCGCACCCGCTCGCTTCATATAAATATTTTTAACCTGGTCCCGGTTCGAGTTACCTCTAAAATCGAATTAATATTATTCTATTTGCTATTTTACTCCAACGTTTTAAAAAATATTATAATGTAAATAATATTTTAATTTTGTGGAATACATAAACATTCTAATATTCGTATGTTCATCTTATATGGGCATGTTTTTCAGGAGCCGAGCATCCAGGATCCGTCTCACCCGCCGGTTCCGCCGCTTCCTTGTTTGTGGCGTCGGAGAAGAACCGTAAGTATTGACAGTATTGTCCTCAATTCATTATTTTGAATAACTAGTATCTTTACATTTGTAATGCATGTTTTTTTAACAGTTTATTGCCGCGATTAAATGTGTCGGTATAGTTCTAATCAGTTTCATAAACAAAAACAATATAATACTATCACACACAATGCAGCATTGGGTATGGATTTTCAAAAATAAAGCGGCTGTAATATGAAACATACTGGCTGTATACATTAGCCATTGTTCCACACTTAAATATCTACGGGTATGTTATAAATAACTTAGACTTACAGGTGAATCGATTAAATGTTCGTATAAATTGTTACAGTGTATACGATAATGTTCCTGAGCGTAACCGCAGGCCCCGAGGCCCACGAGGCCAACTGGCATTACGGGGCAGTCATATTTTAGCATGTCTAGACGAGGTACATAATTTAATTTTAATTGTTGTGTTATATACAACTAGGTATCACTACTCATAACAATCACTATTATTCTTCTGAATTCACGGAGAAATTTCGTATAGACACTCGCATGAATGATTAACGAATGTAGAAGTAAGGTAAAAAAGGAATTAGAGATGCTGGTGATCTGAAAGGAACTACAAGAGGATGAGAAGTATTTTATGAATTATTGAATGGTACTGCTATATTGAATTAATATTTTACAGTTAACCAACAAATTGACCGCGATACGCAACCAATTGAGTGACCTGCAGGTACTGATAGCTCAAATGCAACAGCAGACAGCAATTCGTAGAACTGGGTAGAAGATGGCTATGAGGTATTGACACTTATCAGTTAATACTAGTTTGATTATTAATTAGTATTGACAGATAAAATTTTATTATGACCTAAACCCTCTAATTATTAGAGGAAACCCACATTCCAATGGTGGAATGATAAAAAAAGTGTTGTATATATATATTTTTTTTTTTAATTTTAATAGTTAACAGTGATGAATGCAGTATTTATGAACAATAAGATTATCATCAGCATGTTTTAATCCACTACTAGCCATAGGCCTCCAAGCTCAGCTTTTAGTTGGGCATTTCATAAAACATCAATTCTGAAGAGGCTTAAATAAAAATTATGATAATAAGTTAAACTGGCTCAATGGTCCAGAAGTTAGTGCACCTAGTGAAGTTATAGGTTTCACTTCCGCTTGGGACAAATATTTCCATCATTCATCATAAGAACTTTTTCCTTACTTGGATATAGAAAGAATAGAGTAGGAAATTGTAACATAAATAAATAACAATGAAAATATAAATAAACCAACATTCCCTCATATTATCAATAGTTAAGATAAATAAATAAAAACTTTATTATCAATCTGAATTATAAGGAATATTTTTAATATGTAACATCATGCCTGTAATCCCTGAATGGGTAGAAGAGTGAAGTACCCTCTGACATTTCACCAGTTATGTATATATGTCCAATGGAACAGGCTGTGAGCCTATTGCTATACACCAAGTACAGATCCCGACTCCAAGTCATTTCTAGAAATTCTAAATTAGAAAATCTAATAGTATCTGACCCGGGATTTGAACCCAAAACCTCCCGGTCGGCAGGCGCTCTTGCAACCACTCAACCAACAAGGCAGTCAATATTTTTAATGTGAATAAAAATTCTTTTTTAGAACAATGGGAAGAAGGCATCACCACCGTGCCTGCAACTATATGCAATGTCTGCAAGAGAATGTTAATTGTGTCTGTTGACTACTCGGTCTCAGACCTGGGTTATCTATGTGCTGGTGTAGATGTGGTTATACCACATCTGTTCCTTGCTGATGCTGTTCATGATTTCCAGTGACAGTCCAAAGGCGTCATTCACAAACAGGACTGTCTCATTGTGTTGGAGGACTGAGTTAGTGATCAGTAGGATGTAGTATTTATTTATTTTGCTTCGTATATATATAAGATTACATATAAGTAGCCAGTGTTGGACTTTCCCAATGTATCCAGATCTCTTTCAGTTTTCATTATCAAGTAAAACATGCTCAGTCAAATAACTCAGCTGATGGTTATTGTGGCTTTCATGAACTTAACCATCCCATTGTGTTCCGCCTATCTTTTGCAAGAGGCCATTGACAAAACTGGCATTGTAAACCAAAGATATTATTTATTTCCTGAGATATCCAGTTAAAATTGTAATAATCATATAATTTTTAAATTAGACCAGTATTTTCATATTATAGTTGTTGATTTTTGAATGAGCTGTATTTTTTCTTATCATGATCAGGAATCAACAACCTTTTATATATAACTACTCATATATCTAGATTAGTGCTTAGTGTTTTAGGGAACACCATAAATACTCATTTGTATACCTACCCAAGATAATCAAACAACACAATATATTATATAAGTAGTAATAGTGTTTCATTATTCATTTGTCAATGCTCATTGGTTTTAAGCATGATAGTCAAAGAAGTTTTAGTAAACTGCTCATTTTAAGGGAAACAATGTCAAAATATTTTGTAATTAATTTATTATGTATCAAATGTAATTTATATAACATGAAATAAATGCTGAAACTCGGCTATTATTAGACCCCTTTATTCATTGATAAGATCCTGTCCACGGATATTTAAAAAAAAATACATATGTGAAAAATTTCTATTAGAAAGCAGCGCCATCTATTGCACAATGTAGCTAAATACTTTGTATTAAAAATATTTAAGTGGTTTATCGCCTTGGTATGGAAATAATAGTAATAACCAATAAGAATATAACAAATGTGTCCTATTTTTTGGTAACACTATATATTATTTTCAATTAATTTAATGATGATGATGATGATATATTAAATCAAATAGTGGCAAGGTCTCTACATGACAATTTATGCATTTCGGGGAAAGACAGTTAACCCGGTTCGAACATAAATTACACCAACAGGAGTAGGTATACGGATTTGCAAAATTTTATGACAAGATAGGTAATTTTTTATGGTTTTCAATATTAGGCGCTTTTTTCTCATTGTGGGAAAACATACTTTTTACAGGAAAAATACAAAAATTACTGCTGACATCTCATGCCTAGCTATAAGAAATTTAACGAATAAATCGAGCAATTGTTATTATTTCTAAATAAAACGGTTAAAAATAGGACGTATGCTGCCTATTATATTATTCCCTGAAGCAATACCTATGAACAAAGTTATGAAAAATTTTCAGAAATTTCATGTCTTGATTTTCACATGCAGTGGGTCATTGTGCTTGATATAAACCATAACCTGCGTATTCATAAGTGAAGAGATATTTTTGTATCCCTTCTATAGAACAAAAGCACGCACGAACGAGTGAGAAATTTGACATAGTTATAGTGGTTTTTACATTTTTATACAATAATCTAGCTGATACCCGCGACTTAAGTTTGTGTTAAGATATTAACAATAAATTTTATGCACAGAAAATAAAAAGATATAAAATATTTAAGACAAAAATATACCTGACTAATTTTAGATAAAAAAACGTGACATCACGACTATAATCCTTGAAGGGGTAGGCAGAGGAGCGTAGTACACTCCCACGTTTCACCAGTATCGTTTAAGTCCCATGGAATAGACGGTGAGCTTAGTGCTATAGACCGGACACAAATCCAGACTTCGAGTCTCTAGTAGAAATTCTCAATTACAAAAAATCCAATAGTAGCCGACCGGGGATTTGAATCTAGGAGCTCTCGATCGGCAGTCGCGCTTGCAAACACTCCAACAACGAGGCAATGTAATTTTAAATACTCGCTAAAATAGTAGTTTTTTATAACTATAATAACGTTATACTAAATAACCATATCGTATTATTTTATTAACATAAGGACCGAGGGTCTAAGTAGTAGGTAATACTAAAAAAAAATATAGAACTCTATTTTGTAGTTTTTACGTGATGCGCGCACCACGATAGATCTCTACCATAGAGATAAAAGATTCATAGTCTACATTCATATAAACACTGTCAAAAACAATGGTCTATAGAGGAACAGTAGCAAAGGTTAGATATTTATAGAGGAACTAGTATCACTACTAAACAAACAAAACTTAATAATGTTATACTGTAAATAAAATTGCTCAGTTACATCCACTAGTAGTACGGTGACATACCTCATCGACGTATATAGGTACCTACATATTTGGAGATCGTACATGTCCTGTCAATTTTCCTGATATCCGTAACTACACTTATGCGGGTTGAGAAGTCAATCAAAGCACGTAGTTATTTTTTATATTTAAAGTTTGATAGTGTTGAGGCGGAGAGAGAATATATCTCCCTACCCCATGCCGGGATACCAGGATGTAGTAAGAGGCGACTAAACCCGGTGCTGGCTGGTCGCTATAGCTCAGCCTATTTAAAGCACGTGTATACGCCTTGGCCATTTACCGGTCGCAGCGTAGACAGTGCGAGAAGCCTTGCTCTGCGATCCTAACCCGCATACCAGCGTGGGGATTATGGGAAAAATGCCCCCAAGGAAGACCTAAGTAATGGACAGGCAGGTGATGATTATGAAAATTTGAAAGATTTCTATTTAATATAATTGTATTCATCTATAAAAACAAGTCTTAAATAATACTATTTTCACCTTATCTATTCTTTTAACAATCTTCAAAATATAAATGGATTTTTGAGTCAGGATTTGTACCCGATGTCAATAGGCTCGTCCCCTATTACATGAGATGTATAACCTACCTGGTCAAAAGTGTTAGTAATGCGCGATGTCGCATTTATTAGATCAATTTTTAACACACATAAAGGATAAAGGTCGTAATATTAATGAATTCAACAGTTCTGATGCAGCCTGTGGTCATAGATACATATATAGTATTTTGAATAGATCAATATATCCCTTAATAGTTTCACTAAAATATTCTATTTATTTCATTTGTACCTAAAACAACCTCGTATACTTACAAAATTCACGTATGCATACGTTTTATTCAGCCAACTAGGGCACACAGACCAAGTGTTAAATCGCTAACTAAATAGAAGGCGGTTATGTAGGCCACAATTGCACGTGAAACATACAAATGTAAGACAGCCCCAGATCAGATCATCAGCTGGTCAGTAAGCATGCTAATGTATTTGCTGACCGTATTACGAAGGCACACGCACTAGCTTAGAATTGGGTTATGTCTATTTATGTTCCAATTGGTCATGGTTTGCACTTTTGCGTAGAGGTTTGGAGTTTATTCAATAGGAATAGCGAGGGTCTGTACTAGTTCAGTAAGAGGTTAACTAAAAAAAAGAAAGGTCTACACGCTATTTAATCCAGTCAACTTTAAAAAAATAGGCTAAGTAGACTACGAATAGGTCACGAAATAGGTTAAATAGGCTACGAGTACTACTAAACTATAGCCACGAATTTAAATAAGGTTATAGAAAAGAACGTTTCGCACACAACTGCGTAGCCGCATAGTATACAGATATACACACACAGGCATATATCAATATATTACAGAAATTGATCAGTGGGAATTAGAACTTGACCGTTCAATCAATAACGTTATCTTGCACGTCCTTGATGAAGTGAGAGCGCTTGGTGAACGAGTAATAAGTAGGTACTTGATACAACAAACCGCATATTTGGGCTAATTGTATGCGCGTTGTACGAAAAAAACACGTTTCATGGGTCCACGGGCACGGTTGTCGACTATTTTCTAAGCATACGAAAGTAAACGTGAACTCGTTGAAGCTATTGTCCTCTTTTAGCTGACAATGCGTCCTTGGCTAAGAATTTAGGCTAGGAAAATTACCCACTAACATGGAGGACGGATGATGTGACGCATATCGAGTGTCTATTGTCCATTTAATATGGTGGTACACAATCAAAAACGACGCCCATAGCATTCGAATCACGCGTCCGTATTCGTTCCAACATACCGTAACACGAGTAAGGCGACAATAAAGTGTACCGAACGATATTATTATCGGCTCAAGTACGGTCACAGGACGACGTTTCCGAACGCTCTCGGGATAACGACACTACCACTCGCGCCAGCGACATCTAACTTTTCCTCACCCGCGCATTTTAAATTTCGTATTTTCCTTTCCATAGAGTAATTTCAACTTTCTACATTTTTACTTGCGAAAAGATAAGGCCGCCATTTATTCAGATACGTGTAATTAAAGAGGTTGCTGCGTTAATTTTATATAATTATTATAATTTGAGTCTAGTGGTAGGAATATGTTTATCTAAATGCATTTAGTTTGAGTGTGTCCGCGGGCCGCGCCCCTCGTGTTATGTTGTAATTTGTTGTAGTATCTGACAATATAATTTGAAAAGTGGGTAGGTGAGGACAATGGAGCGTTACATAGTGAACCGGCATTCGAAACGCCGTAAGAGCAATGATGGACTTTTGACCAAGTGGCGGAAAAAGTACGTGGGGAATCTACTCAACAAACACAGTTGGGTTACCAGTGGATATGATTTAAGCGTAAGTTTTTTTGTATTTTTATTTTTATAATACATCCATAATATTTATTTTAATATACATAGGAACAAATTTTTCATGACGATCACTATATTGCGTATAGTAGTAAACTTTATTAATTAAGTTATTGTGAGATAGACAAAGTCCAATGATATACTAAGCTTTCCAAATTAATTCTCATTAATCTCATATTAATTTATAATATGTTTCCTACTATACTGTAGTTTAATACATTATAATAGTCGGTGATTTTTAAATAATTTATAGGTTATTATGAACTATGAATAAATTTTGTTTCATAATAATTTACTGTTATTTAAATTGCTTCTCAAATGTTGAACGGTATATGTCACATTTGATTAAAATTTTTAATTAACATATCTGGTGCACATTGAACATATAATTAATTAAGGTAAGAAAACAACCGGTTATAATTATGCGTTGTTTGTCTAACCATTTTTTTCAACGTAAATAAATTATTTAAATATTGTACAAATAAGCATATTTAGAAATATTGGATCATGGTTTGTGACTTATTCGTCACAACTGATAATTCAGTAGCGAGTGCCACGGGTTTGAGGTTTCCCTAAAGTTCAGAGTGTAGTAAAATACACTTATAAACTGTTTCCGTATTGAATATTACGTAAGCCTATAGAAGAACATTGATTTATACTTACATAATAAAAAGGTATAAACTTCTGTATAAAATAAACTCTACGTTTTAGACCATTGATATAATAGGACATACATATTTTTAAAGCTTTAAATCCTAGCTGTAATGAGTTACAGATGTTACTGCTCCTGAAAGTTGCCAGAATAACCCGGGTCTTAGGGCACAAAGGCCCTTTCCGACAGCACATAACAATTTTAAGGTCCTCGTGGCATAATACTGAAAAAATCTGGAATTGGTGTTCGCCCACAAAAATGTATGAAACCGCAAGAGAACTCTGCCAATCCGCAATTGGCAGGTGTGGCTGGCTACGGCGTTTCCTTTCTCATTCTGAAAGGAAACCTGTTTCAGTGGGACGATAAAAGGGTTGTTGATGAAGTACCT
>DWFV01000816.1:0-12689 GCA_018246775.1 Parelbella machaon machaon
GAGAGAAAACATAATAATAATAATACGTAACATCACGCCTGTTTTTTCCGAACGGGTAGGCAGAGGAGTGTAGTACACTCCCACGTTTCACCGTGGAATATATGGTGAGCCTATTGCCATACACCGGCGACATAGAGACTTCGAGTCACTACTAGAAATTTCTACTGGAAAAATAATAATGTTGTTATATTAAAATGACTATTTACGCAGTATCGTAGCTCGATGTTTTTATATAAAATATAAACGAGTATGTACGTAGCGACTCGAATTATGTGGCGGAAATAACTCGATTGGATTGCGCGCAGTGCTCATTATTCCGTGATTTTGAGCATAAATAAATTATGTTGATTTCAAATTATGCGTAATGGCTCTCGCTATAAGTGCTCGATAAAGCGTTATGTTATTATTGTACAGTGACGTTTATCAAAATGTATTATAATTATTATTGTTTCTTCGTTTCATCATCATCATCATCATGATATATGATATGATATGATTCGTTTATCGCTTTTGAAAATGCAAATATTACACAAAACATTAAAGGGTAGATTCAATGACGTATAGAGCCACTGGTTTCGCTCGCTAATTAGCGAGTTGAAAAGCGAAAGGTACAGGGCTGTACAAATATAATAGTAGAAGTGTTATGATTTCTTTAAGAGCAGTAGATTGAATGCCAATCCCGGTACATAACTAACAGCTGCCAAATCGAAATCCCGCAAATCGAAGGACCGATGTAATTAAGCTTCGAATTAAAGAGTTGTCAAATCGTCGGCTAGTCAATGGATCAATGTCTTAAAAACACTTTTGTAATAAAGGAAGTTGAAATAACTGAAGAAAGAGATAGTAATACCTACCTATACTGTTTATCAATCTCTCAGGTTCAAGAGGTAATAATAATTACATCTTATAGTAAAACGTACCATTGCTTTATCTTAACATTACGTTCGTTGTTCGTAATATCAGGAATTGTGTACAGTATATGTATTTTAAGTTTATTCGCTTTCATGAGAGCCATGAGATACAAGGAAGCCTTTACCTCAGCATCCTTGCCTCATACGATTAAGTTGTAAATACCAGAAATAACATTTTAAAAATTCGAAAATGCACTTCTCTAGTTATTACTTTTTGGCTGCGTTATACAAGTTCAGCGAACTGTAAATCAATTTTCATTTTCATAAATAAATACATATGTATATATAAATGTTGAATATTCATCTGAAGCTTGAAAGCTCACTTTGACTGCTCGCAGTTAAAATAAACACAACGCGACATATAAATATAGAGCTCTCGTCATTACCGAGTTATGTGCAGCTGAAATTGAACAGATCTTTTTGTGCTGGAAATATATTTGGATGCATTCGCCTTTTGCTAGTGGCTTTACAAAAAATCCCTCTGAATTTACTTTGTACATTTGAATTTACACTTTAACACTCAGCACGTAGAGTCGAAATTTCATCGCGCTGTACCACCGCGACGTCAGGAACTTCTCGCATTTAGACGTAACTGAAAATTTATTAGAGTCGCACGCTTCCTTGAAGGAAGCTTTGCTGAAGTACATTATGAAGCGAAGTTAGGAAGGACCCAGGCGTACATCCATAACAACTACTTGTATTCAGATAAGAGTCCTTTATTTGCTTATTCTGTGGAACAAATAGTAAATAGAACCGTTAACAGCGCTAGCAAAATACACGAAAATAGTTTAGTTTATTCTTTGATAAGAAAAAGAAAATTTGATTGTTTTTATTCACTAGTTGGAAATTAAAATGTCTAAGTCCTAAATGAAGCTTTGGTATTGTTATAAAATTAATCAGGTGATTATATCTGCTATTGATTAAAAGAGTAGTAAAAATTTAAGGGTATAATATTTTATGTTTGTTTAGTGACTGTCATTGTGCTTAGTAGATGGCAAAACTACCAAATACTTTGGTTGATTCATAATGTTATAATAAATGCAGGACCTTCAAATATCTATAAAATAAATTCTAACAATATTATTTTTATTTCAAACTTAATCAGAACTATTAAAACGGAATACCACATTTATATGTAGCTCAGAAACATCGAAAAATTGAATATCGACCAGTGGTATTATCGTGTTTAATGCATAATTTTAAATTAAAGATTTAAAAAGAATTTCTATTCATGATTTGTTCTAAGGAATGTATTTCGTGTGGTACGTAGTGTTATGGTACAATCATTATGTTACGAGAAAAGTAATGGTACGTATGATATATATATTTATATGTTTCAAAACAAACGTACAGAAACAAACACAACTAAAAAATCAATATACAATACTATCAGGTTTTAAAACTACCTTACATTTAATTAAAAATATTTTATAAACTTAACAGAAAAACGAAAGAATCGCCTATATATTTCACAACAGCTTGGGTTTGAATATACGTAAATTAAATATTACGTGTACTCCCAATAAGGAATATCATACCTTATAAGATATACTATAGAGACTAACAGAGACCACATAGCCCAAATTACTTCTAAAGTACTCACATTTTATTACACAAATACAAAATCTACGATAAACAAATGTACCATATCGAATTCTAGACTACTCCCAAAGTTTAACGAGTAACACTTCTCATGTTACCAATGGTAAATAAACGAAAAACAATAAAATGGCTGAATGTTTTAAATTATGAATGTGTACTACGAAAAACTACGCATTTTGTATGACATTGTTATATTATCATGTTATTACAATATATATCATGTTATTACAATTATAAATATTATTTTTTTACGTTTTATTTTATTCATAAATACTATTGAATAAGGTTTACTATTACGCATCGCACGATCGTAGGCCGGCAACACATATATGGGTATTATATATTGTACTTTTTTAAACGATTTACAGTAAATCAATTTGAACTTTACACTTTTCTCCTTGGGCTACGTGGTCTGTGTACAAGGCTCTCAATGTTATGGATTACAATATTGCTATTATGTAGCATGTCTTAAAATTTCTATTTACATCTTGCGAGGTCAGCTTCGTCGCCGGAAGCGGACATCATCGCAGGATCTCTCTGGAAGAATGAAGATTTTCCCTTAGATAAGTTACCAAACGGCTGTCAGGCGGGCGTTGTGACAGATTAAAAACGCAAATGGAAATGTATTAAAATAGTTTTTATTTTATGAACTGAAGTTGCTGGTGGCTTAACTGTAGCTGTACTTTAAAACTATTTAATTCCCTGTTTGTTATTAGATTTTATTTTAAATATAAATTCTCATCATGTATTACCCTGTTACGTTAGCATAACATTTTCCGCGTAAACCAATTCAAGAGTTATTTATACGTAACAAGATAACAAAGTCTCTACAATAAAACTTAATACATTTTATCATTTTTTACCATCCATTTTGACATCGTCACAAATCAAGTTTTAAGGGTATTAGCGTCACATTTCTCTTTAAACATATTTAACGCATATCGTGAATTTATTTTTTATCATTAATTTTGACATCGTCATAAATTCACTTTTCAAAGAATTTAATGTCACATAAAATTATCTGGAGACATAAAGCCAATAGCGTAGTTTCAAGGTTTGCGAAATTGTAAATTTAATCGCATGTCAATACTGAAGGTAATTTAACAAGAGAAGAGTCGTTAATATAACAAACTAAAGAGCAGATAAGTAATTCGAAGTCAAATTGATGGCTGTTCGATAGCGCACAAGTAAAATTAATCTTTATTGATGAACTTTAAAGTGCTTTTTCGTGTTGTTCCAAGGTAAGATTTAAGAGAGCAAGTGAACGTAGATAAGTATTTGCTAAAGGAAAATATTTCTTTTATTATGATAGGGGAAAAGCGAATGTGTTCGCTCGGTAACTACCTAAGACATAACCAAGGGGCTTACGTGGACACAATCCAAGAATACTTAATGTCACGATAACTACAAGATGTAACGCTTTTATTACATTTGATGACGACTCAAAAGAACGTTCTTAGGTTATATGTGTGGTTAGGCTTTTTTCTATACAAACTTGGAATAATTTAGTTCCTTACCAAGGCATTCCTAAATAAATTTAAGCAATAGCTACAGGGGGTCACCGATACCATGCCAGCTTTGAATTTGGTTTCAGCTTTTAGTCGTGCAAAACTGAATGTAAAATACTTCCTATACAAGAATTTCTGCTATTCCATGTTCTGAAGATCTACCGGACAGTATTAGTACGTACAATTTATACATTCTAAATTCGCATAACATTTATTTGGTGAAATTATCATATAATTTGTACCTTAAAATATCACGAACAGTAATTGTAGAGCATAAGAAGACGAGCAATAAAGATGCTCCGATTGGACCTGTGAACAAAAATAAAACGATTAAGTCGAATCTTTATATCATTTAAATAAAAACTTACATATACATAGGTATATCCACACACAGAAGATCAAAAGTGAACCAAGTAATTCATATCAGGAATTAGGAAAATACATACACTTCATTGGAAAACAATTTTAGGCAACCGAAAACTATTATTCTTCACAATAGTGATGATTTTTGGAAATTTTTGTTCTTGGGAATTATTATTCCTGGGAATTTTGTTATTTGGGAATCATTGTTCTCAAGAACAAAAATGCAGATAACCACAACAACTAGTTCGATTCATTCAAAGACAATCGTTGCGTTGCGTATTCGTTTACCGCACGAGGGTCATATTATAACGAGGAAGACAAATGCGGTTCCGTGTAATCAACCTTGCGTCTCGGTTGAGATAATACAAGGAGAGGTAAAACTATACACGCAAGGAAAGTTATATCTGATAAGACCGCATACTGAATAAATACTTGCTATATGAAGAAAAGATTATTGCATGTAATCATTTTTAACAAATTGTTCATTATAAAGATTGGGTAATTTTCTTTTCAATCATAAAGCGATTCATACACACATTCCTCACTTTCTAGAAAACCATAGAACAAAGCGGTTTTAGTAACCATCATTTTGCTATCACCTGTTGAGTTCGAATTCAAAAAACCAATTCACGAACAACAAACAGTATAACTATATAATGTTTTTTCAACAAATCGCCGTTAATATCAGAATGTACAGTCTCTGTTGTGGTGACCAGCAGGTTAACAAAGAAACTAAATTAAACAAAGTTATAAAACCGGCGAGATAACTTTACACCATTATAGAGAAGAATAAATACACTTGCATTGATCATGACAAATACTCATCAAATTTATTTGTTCAGGTGGGAATTGAACTCGTAATCTCCAGTTTCTGTGCCAGGACCGCTAACCACTGGATTAATAGGCCAATAAGTCAAAAAGTCTGTAAACACATAATCAGTTATCGTAATCTTTCTCTATTGCTTCACGAGTCTTTTTATCCTGTAGATTTATTTATATAAAGAATATTATGCCTCAATGCTTTTCTTCCACCCATTTTTATTATCCGTCACTGAGACCGAAATTCTTAATAATTGTAAACAGTTGATTTGTTTAAGTATTTATGACTATGAGTTCGGTTTAAAAAAAGTGGAAATTTTCACACATTAATTTGTGAACAAATTTTAAACACATAACAATATAAATATGTATACTTACGTAAAGATGAATCTGAACGTTCGAAAAGAGGTGAAAGATCATGTATGTAACATAGTATTTCCATTTAGGGTTCTGTACAGTCCCGAACAGAGAGAGCTGAGTGATTAAAATATTCATTCGATAATAGTGTAAAAAGGTGTCATATCAATGCATATTTTAGCAAACGGTAAAGACGAGTGGTTAAAACATATTAAGAAATATTCACTAGATTTTATTAGTAAAACCAATATTAATTTATACAACTAAGCTACCTAGTCTGTACAATATTGCTAGATGGAGAGTAATAAATTGACTGTAAAATAACGGAAACAAGAATGAAAACGTGTCGGTCATTGAACAGGCAGCCTTAATCGCTCACAATGCACACCCACGCCAAACTCAAGTGCATGAGATATTGCGAGATTGTATCGTACCAGCCGATCGCGTGAACCAATAGTAAAAATACATTCTATTCTATAAATATTCAGCAATATGTTGATATTTTCAATAAGGACGACATAACATTGGTATATTAATACGAAGCTCGCACACACCCGCCAGATGTCGGACGATCCTTATTTAATAAACCTGACCAAATGAACAATAGATTCACGGGCAGCATCAACGATATTGCTTGCGGCTTCGCTTTATGAAAGCGAACTTTGTCACTAAATCCGTATGGATTGAAGATATAAGGATGGTATTATCATTTCCATTATATTGGTCACGTAACCCATATCTCTACATACAGTGTATGGGCAGACGTGTAACAAGACTAATGTGGAAAAAATACGTGCCAAAAATTATTGATAGCCATATTTATTATTTGGCTACGTTTATGTTTTAATGAAGACTCGATCACTTTTAAAATCCTATATATTTTATGCCTGACTATAGGACCATATAACATGGGATCATGAACCACAAATTACTGTTAGATTTTATGTTTTTTATTATTTATTAACTTTTAACAAATACGTAATAGTAATTAAAATCTAACAATAATTGTACCATCACTGGTAATGCAACATAAAATATACGATACTGTTTTAATTATAAGATTGACCAACATAATTATATATCTGACATACATAAGTAACATTATTAAGTATTATTAATTACGTGAGGTAATTCCGTGATATTGGAAATGAGCAGTTAGGGGTTTGTTTATTTGACAGCTGACCGATAGCGGGGGGGGGGGGATATATATATAAACGTTTATGAGGCGAGGCCAAGGGAAAATATTTTCGGACAAATAAACTACAAAGTTATCAAAAACGTACCTAACCTAAATATTTTACTTTTACTTCATCATCGATGCTTTTATCCTTCCTCTGTTGAACACGGGCCTTTTCTCAGAGTGTAAGACGTTAAGATCATTGTCCGCCACTCTGGCCAAGTATTGGTTGGTAGAATCACACGTTCTATTTTATCTTAAAACGTTTATCTTTAGTAAAGCCATATGCCTCAGTATTTGAGCCCACTCCAGAGGCCCTGGGTTCAAATTCAGTCGCCCAAAGATGAATTCTAAATAAACTATTACTGTTTACATTGTATACAAAAGCTCATAGATGTATACTTAATAATAGAAAGTGCTAGTTCGTACTAAGTAAGTACCATATTGACAATTTTTCCGATGCGTAAGTCTATAGGTAATAGTTGTCGAACCTTGGACCGGATACATACCTCTTCGTTGTTAAGTATGTAATATAATAATCATATCCTCATACAGTGAAACAAAGAAATTCTGACGACATCAGAACAAATCCGCAAGTCACTAAAACATATCATTTATAACATTTTTCTTGCAATAAAAACATTACAGCAAATATTTTGTAACACGAGGCAAACGGATAGAAATGCGCAGAACGAATTATCTAGAACCGCCCTTGATATTTCATGTTCGGTGTCTTTGACAAGAAAATAACTTTCCGCGGGATCCCTCAACAAATACCGAATGTTGTTTTATGATAAAAGCAAATATAAGAAAGGAATACGCAATAAATACTGTTTTATCTCCATCTTATCCGCTAAACAAGCAAGCTGTATAAACAACGGTGGCGGCCGCCCGATGGTTACACCGCGGGGCAGGCTTAAGTATACTCTTGTGGCAAATCTTCTCATGAAGTTTATATTATTATTGTATAGAATAAATCTGCGATAATATTTAACAGCGTCTCATTTGAGTCTGAAAATTTTAGATGGAACTTTATAAATTCGGATTAAAATCGTGATTTAGCTTTCTAACAATATAAATATAAGTAGCTGTAAATGTTATGGTAAGTAATACGAAGTATCAGTAGGCAACATCTTTATTGCGTATAAATATTTTAATGAAATATTTTATGATTTGAATGACAACTACATATGTCTATGTTTGTCTGAGGACAGAAAAAATATTTTCAACGGATGTAAAAAGGCTTGAAAATTGGTAAAACTCGTATTTCTCTTAGTTTTTTGAATAGATATTTAGGGACCATGTTTATTAGGCAATCCGGTCCATCCAGCTAGTAATATATAAAATTCAATGATCAAAACCTTTTACATTGTGGACAATACATCATATGAATGAACTTTATAGCTAAAGTGGGTGTACCGTTTAATATTATTAAGTTTTAGCGGACAACACTTTAGGTGATGACATTTAAACGTAATGGAGTAATGTTGCTACTTTCTCATTTCTTATTAAAGTTCTTCCTCATTAATTTGCGGCAGCATATACCGTTATACATATTTAGTGGACAGAACGAGGAATAATAAAATTCGATTTTAGTGTTTTTTGAAAGCTGTGACTTTTCCTGTAATATATGGATAGGAAATGAAAACGTTCTAGTTATGACCAACACTTATTGCTCAACCATGCTCAGTATTGTCTTTACGATGATAATTTAAAACTCTTTTATAGATAAAAACAGAAGGACAGTTTCTTGCTTCAATGCATTATTTGCGTTGTACTTGAACGAAACACAAACAATGAAACGGAATTAAACCAACCGAAATGTAAGTCGCTTGTTTTCAGCTTCATACTACGCTTGACCGATTTCCCGATAGACCGAATAGTGTTATTATATCGCGGTCAACAAGTGATAAAGATTAAACGTTTAATTTGACCGATTACCTACCTTTCACGATAATACGCCTATGATGGGCAGAGGCTGGTAGTGGCTTAAATTTTTTCCTGCAGACATCGTAGTAATTCAAGAAGATTGCAAACTGGACACTGGATGTACTTACATGCATCTTAAAACCCTACGTGAAGAAAAACGGATTTCTACTGGTTAAATACAAAAGGTCTTCTTGTCATATTTTTTTATATAGGAACTTTACTATATTTTAGTGCACTTACGAGTACCTATTTCACGGGGACTCATTTATAATTTCATAGATGTTAGAAGAGAATCAGTTATTCAAGATATGTAAAAGACTAAAGTATGCAACGGGTACCTACAACAACTATGTAGGCGTTTCCATAGTTACTTTTTTCAAATTTGCAAATTAACCAATACTTTCATTTAAATATTGAATTAAGTCACTTATGATACATTACAAATTGTAAATTTGTATCACATTTTTATAATTGACATTATACATTATTTTGGCCTCAAGTACAGGGCGAGTTAGCTATTATTTGTGAGTGAGATGTACGATTATGTAGACGAGCCTTAGTAAGAACTGAGACACACGACCAGGTAATATGAAATAGATGAACAATGACTGTTGGGTGTTCTGCATCTGATCTAGCCCTCGAGCACACTCTACCGAAGAATTTGATGATAATAGATGCAGATACCACCACTCATACTCACCTCCTATTCCAAAGTGGGTAGTTAACATAACTGGTAAAACGTGGGAGTGTACTCACTCCTCTGCCTAGCCCTGTAGGGATTACGGGCGTGATGTTAGGTTTTAGACGGAGATACATATTAAAAGGGACTTAGCTATACAGAATCTTTTGTGATAATTTGCCTTAAGTGGCCATCTGTTCAAAACACGACCATGTTCGAAGTGAAGTAAAGAGAAGCAGAACTTTATGTGTCGATAATATAACGTAATGATAATATTAAGATTATTGATTTTCACAGAATTTTCATATCAAAGTCCTCATGGCTTTTAATCTAAATTAATTCTAAAGAAATTATGCGATTTTTTGGTGATATTTTCGTATTGTTTATAGTTTCAGTCAGTGTGAGCCAGTGAACAAGTTAGATGGTCCGTAAATCAGATAACACCGTCCTGAAGCACATAGTTACCGACATTCCATAAAAGGGAATTTTGAATTTATGATTTTGAACAAAGTGTATACAATTTTATTGGATATATTATCAATCCAATTGTTTTGTTTTGTCTTTGATATTCGTGATTAAATAAATTGTAATTTACTAAGAACTTCCATCGATTATTGATTCTTAATGATATTTCCTCTTCTTTTAGTTTAATAGTGGGAAATACTATGGCAACAAGTAGCTACTTGAACACGTATGATAGATAATAAATAGATCTTATACACTCAATTTGGTGCTATTCCCCTAAAATCGCATCACAGTGACCCTAACAATTGTCACCTCAGAACGGCGCACATAAATAATACAACGCAATAACAACACCGTCAGCTAACTGTGGCGTGCCACTGTTATTACTTCCTCATCCCCCCCATCCTACCGTCCTCTATCCTCCAAACTCTATCCTCACCCCACCTAATGCGACATTCTTACGTGACAACGATTTATCCAGCGTGTATTGTCCTCCTAATTTATGACTCGGCTTAAAACCACGACCGAATTATTTTCTCGTGTTCAAACAAAAAATAATAATACTGTCCAGGGACCCAATGCAAATAGGGCCCGAATGGGATGTTAGCTTTGGTGCCTCTTTGCGGTTTCCAATGTTTTGGGATAATTCTTGGGAGTGGATTTGTTTTTATATGCAAATATTACAGGAAATATCATTTGTTTTGTTGGCACGGCAGGCGCCGGGCCCGGATTTCCTGTATGTTTTGTGGAAATGAATGACAATAGCAGTCCTTAAGGAGTTAAGTGGTCAGTGGTCATGTATATCTGAAGTTAAAGTGGCTTCCTTTTTAGCTCGTCACTGTACGCCTCCACACTTTAGCCGTTTCTTACAGGCGGCCAGTTTATCAGCTTATGCATGGAAATATAGATTGCTAATAACAATATTGTTTTGTCGATTGGGTTACAAATGCGATACTATTTTGATATGTACATCGTCATTGTCATAGTCATCCTCAGTCCATTGCTGGACATCATCATCATGATCTTTTGGATGTCTACTACTGGGCATAGACTTCCTCTAATGAGCGCCGTCGCGCCCTGTCCTCGATTTGTCGCGTCCAACTTCTGCCTGCAGCCTTTCGCAGATATGACATGGGTTTAGTGCATCTTATTTATCAACGATCGAGATTTTTAATGTCTTTTAATTAATATGGTCGATGTTATATTAATTCGTTTATAATTACATGACTTATTTTTAAACTGAGCAGTACTCTTCAGGATTCGCCTGAGATAATGTTTGCGAAGCAAATGTCTTTTCTGTCTTACAATTATCTCAGGTTTCTCTTTAACTATTTCCACACAATAACATTGTTGTATAAAGCTTTCCGAGGTAAGATTGGCAAGTAAAATATAGGACATAATGCATTTTTACTTGTCAAGTACATAAGAGTAATTGACTGAAGTGCTAACTGATATCAGATAAGCACAGTAATGGTATTGATGGATATCAGATGACAAATCGGAAACTCATGATGCAATGATGAATACCCTACTGTTAGGTACTAATCTTCTACCATTACTCATTCGATTTGAAACATAATAACTTTATTTATATTTAATTAAAGACCAATTTCACGTAATAACATATCTACTCGTAATAAACACAGAACTCCACAAGCGCTCTCCATCAAAAGTTCATCTACATTCCTAGTTAGGTTTCGAGCTAAGACCTAAGTCGAACTCATTTATCCGGGGCTCGGTATAATACAAGAGTTCACAAGTTCGGCCCAATCTGAACTGAGTTAGCCGAATTTAAACTTACACTAGACACAAATGTGGTAACATACCTAAATTTCGTGAGTGGAGTGAGAGCCATATCGAATGGAGGATAATTTAGTTGGGAACAGATAGAACTAGTTCATTTCACCGCGATTCAAACTTATCCACTTCTCTTTTGAATTGGTTCGGTCTAAATTTTTATTTCGAGCATACGTAAAGTACTCCAGGGTTAATTAAAAATGTAATGAACGCAGTCGGGTCCTTGATGAGTGATCTCAAGTGGCCAATTTTCGCTCCCGAGTCACAAGTGCGCACTCAGCTCGCAAAGCGTCACGCATTCTTTGTAACCCTTTTCGTGTATTACTTGACACATGTCTCATTCTGCAACTTTGGAAGATATAAATTCCATCCCATTGGAGTTTATTAGTTACAACATCAGAAACTTTTAAACTTCGTGAGTGGCTTCCTTCCTTCTTCGGTTTATCTGTTGTTATCTAACGATAAAGAAAGGAACTAAATGCTCGGTGATAAATCGCTTCGATTCACTTATGTCGGTCACAAGAAGAAGATAACTTTGTCAGTGAACAATCGTCCATAAAATTAGTCATTACCTTTGGATGGCTTGAAAAATTTGGTAGACTGGTTAGTTTAGTTGAAGTACGCCAAGGTACGGTCAGAGTCTAGAAGTAAGTCTAGATGCGGTACCTTTAGCAGTTGTAGAAAAGTAAAGAGTACTGATCTTAAATTATTCAAGAATAGTCTTTAAGCTTCCAATATCGGTCAATTTCAGACAAAAATTCTTTTCTTTAACATAAATTTGGTACGTTGCAGTGAAAAATACTTCTTCAGGCAAGAATCGAAAACAAATGAAAAAAATCGAAGAAAATCTCTTTCCACTTTCAAGACAATTAGAGAATATAATTAAACCGCAGTCATCTTTTGAATAGACAGTCCTATCTATAAATTAACCAGTTGTGGGAACTTAGTTGCGATGGAACCCTGTCAGCGATCTTAATTAATGTTAGGGATCCCGTTTATATCCTTGTAACGCCTATTTAATGGCACCAGTTTACATGAATTAAGATCGTCAAACATATGTTCGAGAAGAATTATGGCAACTG
>DWFV01000817.1:0-12682 GCA_018246775.1 Parelbella machaon machaon
ATTGAGAAATTGGAAGTCGCCAAGGCGGCGTTCGTGCATGAAAATAAAGTGTTATGTGAAAGAAGCACGGTGGGTGGGATAGAGATTCGGCATTCGGTGTTCTCTGTCTGGCCTGTAACTGAACTAATTTTAATGCACTCCCTACATTTTAATGCACGGACCATTCCTCGCATAATTAGGTATGAGATAGATTCTCCTGCCTCTTACGCTGACGTATTACTTCGACGATTTTTTTAGATTTTGAATAAGCAAATGATTATCATAGATCAGTTGCACGTTTTAAAAAATGGAATTGTATCGGATCTATCAAAATTATAACAATATTATGTTGGTACACAAATTATCATAAGGTATTTCAAATGTATCTTGATTCAATTGTTTTATAGCGTTTGTGACAATTAGAGTTTCTTCAATATTCTTCTCTATGTTCTCTATTTGTGGCGCCATTAATCCAGCTCTTGAATCTTATGACTTGCGTCAGTCTAATTTTCTTTAATAACTAATCATGAGCTATTCCATAATATGATCTGTAGGTAAGCAACGTCAAGAAAAGTAAAAAAACATATCTGGTTTATCTTTTTTTTTTGTATTTAAAATTAATACAAAGACATTAATTGTTATAAATGTTTCGTATAAAAACCAATAGTAACACCCTATAAATGTATGAATGTCTGATATAAACTTCTATTTATTTAGAATAATTAAGTGGTTAATTCTAATAAGCTAGCTTATAAGTCTCCTTTTTAATTTTATAGCTGCATCGAGCATAAAATATATCAAGATATTATTCAATTAAAGTTATGATGTGAAACGATAAATTCACGTAATAACAGGTTCGAAAATAATGTCACAGCGTGTTCCAAGAATCGATTATTAAAAGGCTCTACATCACGGGCCCTTACTCTATATTAATGTCGTCACGTTACGGTAAATTATCGGGACATCCAATTGGCCGGTGTCGTGACAAACAAACATAAATCGATGCTTGTTCGCTTTATGGAGAAGGAGACATGCGGGGCCCAGGACCGCGCCTTGTCCAAGCCCGCGAATCTTTCACTCTATTTAATCGTACATTACCTTAACGACGTGCAAACGACACGAGATAAGCCATTATAATGGCCTCGCAAGAAATGAATCTGCGTAGGCAAATAAATGTAGCACGCGAACTTGAAATGTTACACGGGCACCATTTAAATTGCCTTACGTTAATTGAAATTATATGATTTGTACGATTGCGGTCTCTGTTAGAGATATTGAAATATATTATTAAAGTTTAAGGCAATAAAAATATAGTTAATAGATTTATTTTACTTGGTGTCCTGTAAATAGCTTGACTACACTGTGTTAATATTATTGCAGCAATGTTATATTAATTTCTATTTCTATAAATAGACTTAGTGATTTTAATTCAAATAAATTGTTTTTTTTTATCAATTTTTTATTTATCTAATCATTTCGTGAGTAAATAAACTTATATTAATTTTGATATAATTTAAACGTAACAATTAAAAGCACATTAATTCTGAGCGAACTGCATGGATATAATAACATTAGTAACAAAATTGCAATTTCATTAAATATTATTATCCTTCTCGTTTGCGCACATTTATCGATTACACATCGATTAAATCGAAAATTGTTATCGATAAACTGAATATTAAAAGTAGAAACATTTTACTCCCTTTGTTTGAAGCCTGCTCTCATATTTTACAACCTCAATTAATAACTGGCATGTGTTCTGGGCCAGAACATTTATTAAGTCCATTACTCTGAATGAGATTCCGTGGTCTCCAGTGCTTGGTCGCGGTGGTTGTCACCACGGACGGTCGCCACCGCGGGTGGTGGGCAGCCTCCACGTGTCGAGCTTACATCTTTGATATGGCGCCGGTCGGCTGGCTGTTAGATACGTTAATATTACGAGTTTATAAGCAAAAGTTATGGACATGACATCACGATGTTTCTTAAAAGTTTATTATATGTAATAATAATATTGCGTCTACTGAAGATTAGTAAAATGTTATTATAAATTTAGATTTTTAATGAAGCAATACAGATATACAGGGTATCAAAAATAAAACTGTTATTCTATTGTGAAAATCAAATCTAGATAAATCGACCCTAGACGAAAATCAATGAGATGCGAATAATTATGTCTCTATATAAAAAAATGTTACTTGTTATAACTTTATTGTTATTTGTCTTTGTTAATTAATTGTCATTTATTTATTATTTACTTGTTATTTTTATAATGTTACAATTTTTTTTATCACTTTGGGTATGTCGCAGAAAGGACATCGAAGTATCCAAAGTCTTGAGATTTTAATTGTTTCGTTGTATGTGACAATAATGCGAATATAATAAATTATATATCAAGTAAAACAAATTATGTACGTAGGTACATATCTGAATATATTAGGCAACAATAATGTTTAATAAGTGCAATGAGCTCTCATTAAATGATTCATATTGTAAGGTTGCCTTTATTTTTATGTTATATGTATGTTATACCTGTATCAATCATCATCATCAAGAAGGCTTAAGGTCATAGTGTGCCATACTGAGCATATATAGGTTAAAATGTAGGTTAAATAGTATAAGTATAGGTTGGCACACTAATATTTTACAGAGAACAGATTTTATATAATGGTTCGTATAGTGTATTTCCTTTAATTATGTAATTACTTCATTTATTTATTTATTAGGATAACCACAGAAAGTAACAATATGACATGTTCTTCATTGGACACCAATAAACAGACATAAAAAAGGGCGATCTCAGTGGCGCCATAATGTATAAAACATTTAAATACTTGGTGGCGTTCTCCATTGATTCATTATATTTCATGCAAATTAATAATATTATGTATGGGACATAAATATAGACTTTGTCGTTCTTCGGTCGTAGCTATGTTTCTTCTTATACTTATTCTATTACATACATTCCTCAGAATATTTTAATATATACCTATTCTAAGGATATTTACAGAGCTGTTTATTCATTTAAACAAAGATAGTTAAATACAAAATTTGAATGAAAAACGACATAATTATCTACCTTTAATTATGCACTTTCATAATCAATATTATTATCAGCTTGTTCACTGAAGACTCCCGATAATGAGCGTACCTCTAATTATTCCCTCAAATCGATGTAAGTCCATAAAAACATCCTTGCCAAACGCGTACTAAGTAGCGCTGGTATTTCTCATACGCGAACGTAATTCAAAAATAGAATTACTCGGCTAAAGGTCCGAGACACGGCAACGTCGTCTCATTACCGGGACAGATCGGGCGATTCGTGTTGCGATATTAATCGCCTTTCTTTTGCATTCATATCGATATTGAGGCGATGCGCGGGCGCAGCGGATACCCTGTCGACACATCCCGTGTTGGTTTTGTATACACGGCTGATGTACCTCCGCCCTGCGGGGCACCGCGCCGCATCTTTTAATACCTTTTGTCTTTTTTTTCTCCCCTTCCTTTTTTATACATCTCCCGACATGCCACAAAGACGGCGACGTCTGTTCCCTTGTCCCGCTCGTTAATGATTTTTACGAATTATTAATTGTGGGCTGATAAAAACCGATTGAAAAATGGTGATTGTTATACGATTTGTACTCGAGCGTTGTTTTGGGTCGTGGGGTAGCCGGCCTGGACATGTGCTCGCCTATTGATCGAGTTTTGTGGCTGGGTTTGGAGTAGTAAACTAAGTCGTGCTTACGAGACTTAGACCATGATTTACTTATGATACTTAGACTATCACATATGAGAATTATATCAGTATGAAACTTTGTAATTGTGTAAACACGTAAAGTTAATCCTTCCGTTATATTGAATACATAACAAAATAATACGTTATAAGAATTTTTATCATTACCTTGCTTTTGTCGCTACGGAAATCAGACTACGAGATTAAAGCGAATATTGCGAATGGGGTTATTGAAATCGAAAACCAATGTAAATTCACTAGTAAAAATAGTTATAACTCTAAAAAAAAATCAGTAGGTTTAATAAAACGACACTCCTATTGGAAACATAAAGAGTTTTAAACGTAGTAGTTATTTTAAAAAAAAGTTAAGAGAATGATGAATATAGATGAAGCACTGCAGGTCTGCAAGGATACAGAAATTTATCCCTTGGTGCTTTGTGCCTACCCTGTAAGAGACCTACCGTGATGATAGAATAATAATAGCTAATTTTACATAGTATAACATAACATCACGCTTGTATATCCTCCAAGAGGTAGTCAGAGAAGTGTACGATTCGCCAGTTATATGAACATTGCACATGCATACGTCCCATACTAATGGAATAGTTAATGTAAAACTAAAAATTGCCCCTAAACACGGCCCCGTGTAACCTCTGCTTTTGTTTAAACGCGCAATAAGTGCTGTTGTAATCTCCTACCGATGATATACGAGCGACGACCCGTCCCCAGTAATGGCGGGGCGTGGAACGTATATTTCGGGACGTCCCATAACGTATTGGACGCTCAAATAAATTAAATAAACTCGTGTCTAATAATTAAGCGCGGGAACGCGGAATTTTGATTAATAGTGCTGGCAACACTGGCGTGATCAGTTACCGGGAAGGACGTTTAAGGAAAATTGAAAAGAAAATAGATTTGAATGTTTTCGGTGAATTCATATGACGCTTGCGTGAAGCTTTGACAGTTTAGCATATTTATAAAAACAATTTCAAATATCTACCATGACCGATATAAAGCATTTTTATTATATAGCTTACTAATAAGTTCACCTTATCTTGTATGTCATACATAACTGCTGAAAAGTGACAATAGGTACTGTACTTCCCTGTCTATCTTCTGTCTGTCTTCTCTGTCTGTCTTCTATGTCTGTTACAACACTGCAATATCTCTAAAAAATCTCTCAAACGTTTTATAGCTTTGAAAAGCTCTTAAATCGCCATTTAATAACATTACATTCATTGTATTTTTGTTAATACGTTAATACTTGAGAAGAAAGCCAAATAATTTATATGTATTAATGAAAGTGCAACCTTATTAATATTAGCTAAATATTCCGCTAATTTAATTCATAAAGTATTTTTTAAGGATATTTTTTTCCCTGAGACTAATTAATTGAAATATAATAATTATCTGCGCACGACACAAGATCCTGGATTAATATTGCCACTAAAGTTATCAGGCATCGAAATTGTACCAGGATTGATTAGAGTTTCTTGGAAGTTGACGACCGCGTAGCGTCATATTCCGTACATGCCGCTTGGGATAATCTACTTTATTATATTCCACTTCATCCTCAGCTTAGTCAAACATGTATACCTCACTTCTCGATTGTCACATCGATCAACGATATAATCGATCGATAGATAGATATCTATCCTCTAATACATTTTTGTCCTATTCCTAAACACATAATGCATTTTAGTATTTCATTTGTACATAGAAAATTTGAGATTTATTAAATTTGTTTTCTGTGTGTGGCATATAGTATGAAACCTTTGCATAACTTTTTTGATTTTTGTTTACGCTTTTTTTGTTCTTGTTTTTTTTTATGTTCATCATGAGCTTAACTAAACTGTATAGTTTTTCAGACTCTTTGCTTGTTTGCTGCTAAGTCGTATCTTATATTAAATACCTTTGTAGTATTAGAGGAACTTTATAATTAAAATTCCTTGTCTATGATATTTCAGTGTTGTTATTAACAGAGACGTTCTTGAGAATAGTACAATCTTTTCACCCCATTTAGGAATTACAATTCATAGATTCTATAAAGCATTAACTAACTTCATATTAACTTCTTATGACCAGTTCACTAAAATTTCTTCCATTTAGTTTTCTATTATTAAACGAACAACAGTCAAGGAACAGAAACTCTGTACATGCACCAAAAGTTAGGAAATAAGCAAGATTTCATCTGCAATTAGAAGGTCTAATTCCGTGTTAACAATGTAATAACTTTCGACATACAATATCTAGTCTGTTTACGTAATTTCGAATTCTTCAGACATTCCGTGCCCAGTTTCTCGCTTGTTACGCTGTCTGTAGCATTTCCAACTATGCGACACTGTGACCTATCGCGGCGTTCTCGTGCACTAGCCATTCGAACAGCCACGCCTTATCGACACACCAATTACCCGGCCCTCGTACTTCAACTTGCATAAGACACGCTA
Organism: Parelbella machaon machaon; assembly: GCA_018246775.1. Taxonomy (NCBI): domain Eukaryota; kingdom Metazoa; phylum Arthropoda; class Insecta; order Lepidoptera; family Hesperiidae; genus Parelbella; species Parelbella machaon. The sequence goes on from DWFV01000817.1 coordinate 6,157, forward strand.
CTTCCTGATTATTATTTTCGATAGCAATGAGATGGTAGAGTTCCTCTTCTTCTTGTGGAATATGACTTGAACACGCCTTTCGTTCGGTGTTGAAGGCCATGTAATTTGCTGAAGAAATTTTCTCTGAAGCATGTGTAATCTATTCCAGAAATTCTGTCTGGGTTAGTTGCGTATCTGAGGTAATATAATCGAGAGAATTTGACTGTCTTCGTGTTTTATTTTTTAGTCTTCATTAATTTAAAATTATTATTAGTATTATTATTTTAGTCTTAATCTAAAGTTGGTTTAGAAATAATGGATTTATTGTTTATTGGAGTCCGTACTAGAAAATCCAGGATGACGACGAGAATATGTGGTAGGTATAAGAAAGCCTGTGGCAAATATAATTCTTCGTCCAAACTACAGTCTTCTTTCAAAACAGAAGAAAGAAATTTATTTATGTTGTGTTAGATATGATAATGAACTTCTTGTTTTAGATATCGGGTACGCGACATTATTCAGCGCGACATTACTAGCTCAAATTGGACCTTGTAAGTTTAAATTTGAACTAGAACATTAGTTTAATAACTGTTTTTTAGTATAAGCGTGTTTTATATCTTATCATATTGTCCTAAAACTTTTTTATTTTAGTTTTCAATACCATTTTTGAGTTCCATAAGACGCTTAAATATGTCAAATTGATGACAATTTGGTTTGTTCTACAAAATATTATTGTAATTGTCAGAGTCACATCATCCTTGTGTCGTTTCACCAGTTGATACGGATCCTCTGTCAAGAACAGAAGGATTACATGTCACGTTCGTTAAGTGCGGGATAGCAAAATTCTCACGCTTTAGAGCACATTATGGAAATATCTATAGTGTTCAGATTTAGTCATAATCCTATCTTTCAACTTTACAATTATTTATAATTTATCTTAAAAAACACTTATTTTATTTAATTAGAGTGGAGCGCGTTAGGTCCTTGTGGAAAGCTAAAGTCTAACTCATTAGCCTGTCGTAACTGTACGAAATATACATATATTTAAAGTACACCATGTCTCTCCGTGTATCTGAATAACAAAAGCCTTATGTATCCCATAAACTACTCTCCATAATAACGACATAAATGAATCGAAAACATAAATGGAACAAAAGCAAAATCGATACATACGTGTAACGTGAATTTCCCATCTGCCGGCGACTGCAAGCTGCTCCAGTGCGCGCCACGGGGCTACATATCGCACGAGGTGAGACCCCATCGGCGGACGCTTATCCACCATCTATAACACCATGATCCGCAGAGTAGCTAATCACAGAAGCAAATGTGTAACAAACTGTATTTTAGTCAAACATGTTTTTTGAAATCGAATACCTATCCTAATATTTATTTTAATAGTAATTAAGTTAGAACTGCGTATACGTAAATATTGTGAATCATAAATTTAAATGTCAAAGTAGACTCCGTTTTATAAAATAGTACATTCAAATAACCATAATTTAGTTGTTTAATATAATTATTAAATAATTGTAAGGTTTATAATAAGACCTATATGCGTACTTTCTTGCAAATGAGAAACAAATTATAGCACAGCACGCCAAATTTCGGTTATCGTCCTAAACGCAATCTCTAAATAAATACCACCTGTGTCCGGCACGAAGGACGCCGGCCACGGCGGGACGGGCGAAACATCAACCATTTTAATTATGTTCGGGACACCATTAACAATAAATCTGTTGTTCGTATACACACACACGTACGCACACCCTCAACGGGCGCGCACACATAAAAAATAATCGATACTTATAATTACGCGGGAATCGCCGCGATCGACGGTCGCATTCGATTTATGGCTCATTATAATTTTGTTTCAGCCATCCGTAGTCGTAAACCACTGTGTGACCAATTAGCTAATTATTACGTTATTGCAATTCGAATGATTCCAATGACATTTTATTCGATACCATTACCCCTTAGTAAGTACTTTTTCGAGAACGAATTTATATACACGCACTTTTTGTTCTGTGTATTTGACTGAGTATCTTAGTAGTAAGTTTATTACGGTTGCTGTGACTCTTCCTTTTGTAAATACTATCAAACCGTCAAAGCCATTAAGGAACAATTATTATTTTTTATTATTATATCATCACTTTAGGACCCTTACAGGATAAGCAGAGGACACGGAGTGCTAAATAAATATTCTTTACTGACCCGACGTGTTTCTTTTACATCCATCACTCTCTTACCTTCATGGACGCCATTTCTGAAGACTTGTCTACCTCATCAGCTGGTTTATTATTGTAAGTGTAAAATAAAATCATTATAAGCAATTATTTTAATAGTATATTTAATTAATAACATCCCAAAATATCTTGTCTATTACCTTTCCTTAAACTGTAGACTGTTTTAATAGTAAACATAATGTAAAATTTGTTTGTAAAATTATAACCAATTATCACAATTCGTTAAGATAACTAAACAATGTGCGAGATCCAGAAGATACGAGTGCGTTTATCTAGGAATTCGTTGATATCATTACTAAGACAGCTCTCGTATCGCTGTTAACATGACTTAACATGTGTCGGCAATATCACACAGATGTAAGGAAAGCCGTATAATGACACTGTCACACGTTCGAGTTTTTTTTTTATATTTTATGCAGAAGACTTATTGAGTTATGACAACGCGTAATTAATGCAAATAAGAAAACTTATGTGTAAGAAACAGTTGACAGGATGATCTACTCTTTTCGGGTTTTTAATTTTAATTTACATGTAAACTTACTTATCACCTGCTTCATCACTTATCAATAGAAATGACTAAACTGTGTTAATTAAAAAAACTCGACGACTTCATATTATTAATTCCATTAATTTATTCTATCTACACAGTAAATTAATTACTGGTTTTATTTTAGAAAGAATAATTGTTTAATACAGTTCTTCTTTTGTGCATGTACATGATAAATATATTGCATTTTAATCGGATAGAAATGATCATTTTTCAGAGAAGTGTCAAATAGGTATAAGTAAGCCAACCGATCTGTCTCTCACAGCACTAACACCAGAACACAATTAATTAAAACCTGCTGTAAAGCAGCAGAAAATCATACAGCCGTTCCGCATTTGCAGGCGATCTCTAAAGATTTCGTAGATATCGAAACACAATTGTATGTTTTGTATTGCGAATTCCCAATACTAGGAATAGTATCTACTTCTTCAATAAACTGATAGTTTAAACACTTCGGTTTCGAAATAACGCTATTATTTATTATTATTATTATTTACTTAAATATAAATTAAAACGGTAAAAATACCACCTACTTATACAACATAACATAAAAACATCAAATTCTCAGTCATAAATAGAATAGATTAGAATAGAATCATTGCTCCATATAGCAGTTTGCGCTCTCTCTGTGCATGCGTCCTAAGCTCCCTTCGTCCTTCCACGACATGTGTGATAACCCGCGCGTTGACCAATCGGCCCAGAGACACAGAGACCGGCCGTCAGATGGAACTTCCTTATCTGTGATGGACGACTTCGTGGAACTGCCGATGAAGCGCACAATGAACGGCATAATTCCGTCAATAAGCGCTGATAAACATAATTTTCTGAAAAACAAAGCTGTGCGGGAATAAAATCCCGGGTTAGCAAAGGCTGACATATCTCCTATGTATATTCTATTTGTTTTCTCTTTCCACTTCTTCTTATACTATTATTATTTTTTTAAGTATACCTTAACTTTATTTATTGGTACCTTAATTCAATGTTATTATCTTAGTAAGCAGTTATAAGAATAGTCAGTCTGAGTTAATATTTGTGTAACGCAGTTCAAGGTAACTATAGAGTTACGCAACAGTACCACTGTTATATACAGTACATAAATAGGCGTACATAGAAAAAATAATTCAATGCGGTATATCAAACCGTGTCATTACATCCCTGTACTCATATAATGGGACAAAGGGTCCAGCATCCATGCCTACATAGTCACATTGAAATAACACGGTGTCTCTATAGAAATATAATCCACATCCGAATATTGACAAAGAACATGTAATTGGATTACCCCGGCACTTAATATCTTCTTTCTAGTGCTATTTAAGACATTTTGAACCCTGTGCCATTAGACCTGCAAGCGATACTCGACCTTATTACAATGCAATAAAGTTCAAAGTCAATTGAGGATTTGGACGATATTGAGCTTTCCATGTCTTTAGAATTAATAGAGCGGGCATGCGACAAAAAAATATCACCGTTTCCAAAGATGTCATATTAAGCAACATGTCAATCATATTTTTATGATGGCACTGAATAGGCCGTTGTTCACTTGCGCAGTAAATTTTTTTTCCATATTTCACGCTCGGTTTGCGCGGCCCCCGGTTTTTGTGGGTCCACATTTTTTTCATTTTCAAGGGCTGTTTGGAAAATTGCAGGTATTTTTGTGCTCGTTCAATTATAACTCACAATCGCTTCGATGCTCGAGTACTTGTGCAAACATTCACGAGACTTCGCTTCCTGTAATTCTTCTCGGGAATTAGATTTGTTGTTTGCGCTGTAATTACTAAATATCTTCCCGCTCGTTACACTCGGATTACTTCGAGTGTTTTACTTTAAATAATATTTGTGGTTAATTGTTTTTTTTTTTAACTTACATACTCCTAACTTATATTTTCTAGCACAAATTTCTAGTAGTTGCTCGGAGGGTGAATCGTACCCGGTGTATGGCAATAGATTCACCACTTATTCTTTGAGGAACGTAAACGTAACTGGTGAAACGTGGTATTACACTAGATTTCTCTGCCAACCCCTTCGGAGATTAGAGATGTAATGTTACATTATTGGTAAAGTAAGAATTATCTGTTAGGTATTAAACAATTATTAGCGACTGCATGACGTTGCACGGGATAGATTAAAAAATAATCAATAGGTTTCCATCTCTCCAAAGTTCGACCACATTCAGTGAGCATTGCACCAGAAGACAGCACGAGTGGATTTTACGACCCACCAGCTACTGACCTCGATACCCTTCGCGATCACCCGTCAAACGCTCATGAGTCGTAACGCATTGTCTTACAATTACCGGGGGTTTCACAAAATTTGGCACCGGCTCACGACCGGTTTAGCTCGACCTGTCAATATTCGACGCCCGTTTATTCTTCCTTTTTGTGATCAATTAACCGGAGGTTTTGGTTAACTGGTCGGCGCTAATTAGCAGTGGATGCGTTGAATTGCACCACGGGGCCCGCTAATAACCGGACTGTGTACTTGTAACTGTGTAGCGATTATTCGATAATTAAGAGATTTTTTCGTGTAACCGGCCCTTTTTAACACGCTGTAATTTCATGTAAGATACCTAAATATGTAAAAAATACATATATACAAAATAACAGGCACACCGTGGAGCCGTAAATAGCTATATTTGGCATATAGGATGTTTCTATTCGCCTTTAGAAATGTTTAATTCGTATGGTATTTTCGTTAAATAAAAGTCATCATTCCAAATTATAATAAAAAAGATTTTATATTTGAAATACAATTTTTAATACGTAGGGCGTCAATTTGCTGGTACTTTGATTTAAAAAATGTCTTAGTACCCACTGTCATAGAAGTATGTAATTAGTGCCTGTGTCTCAATCTTAGTATTCTTATTGTCTGTGTGACCGCTAGGAGTAAATTTCACGAGTATTTTCATATTCCGGCCGGCATGTTAAGCATTTGTGTCGTATCGTCGCCAAAACAGTGGAGCACCGTCTAAAAATACCCCTTTGTGTATAATTGGGACAAAGTAAAGACCGCACTATAATGTATTTAGACAGATTCAGATTAAATATGATGTAACGCTAATGACCAGGGAGGCATAAAAAGATAGCCTAGAGTTGAATAAAGTAATAATCTATAATTGCATTCTCAAACACATGTAAAACAAGGTTGCTAAGGTTCAGATAGGATCGGGTGAGTCTTAAGGCGTTTTTAGACCAGCGTATTTTTTGCGCGCTTTACTCTCCTTTTGGCATACTCGTTTAAAATATCTAGATCTGGAAGTTTTCTGCGCGCTTATGCTCGTACAAGAGACACGGGGGGCTCTTTTAGACCAACGTATTTTAGACGATACATTAGTCTGAAACCGCCTTTATATGCCGCTGTATGTCCAGCGCTTGCTTAATATTGCAACTGGATGTATACAGATAGTTAATATGGGAACAATCGCCCTAAAAAGACAAGTTTACCTACGTGTGTGATAAATACATAGAAACGATGTTTTGTATAAAATAATAACAGATGTCTTGGGACATCTGCATAGAAGGCCGCCTGATTTCTACTGTCCTGTGCTGTGTTAATCAGAGAGCTGATACATTAATTGCTTACATGCATGTAAATATACACTATAGGTACCTAAGTATTTTTTTAGGGCGGGCGATTTTGAGCAGTGGACAATCAAAGGCTTATTATGTAATTTTTTACCACAGTAAAGTCCAAGGCGGGAATCGAACCCACGGCCTTTTCTCAACTTTCATCACCAATTACACAACCATTGGGCACA
>DWFV01000818.1:0-12681 GCA_018246775.1 Parelbella machaon machaon
TACATGTGTTTGAACGCATACTTAACGGCGTGCCGCTACCGCGGCACGTGATAATATATTCTATATCATTAAGACAAATAAAAAATTTTTACGCAACGGAGTTAATGCTGATTCATGTTTCGAATAACAGTCATAGCACTGTCAAAATCACATACGAAGTTTTCTATCAAAAATATTTCATTATAAAATTAATTTAGTGTTGATAAAACTTCATAATATTTATTTACTGAAAAGCAAAGCTGGCCACCTGACGATTTTCAAAAGCTTCTAACTAAGACGTCGTAATATATACAGCATGTGGAGAACGCGTCCCATTAAATTTATGTCCAGTGCACCGCTAACTCTGCTCGAGGCGTGATTAAAAACTTGCTGAAACTCGTTATTGGGTAGTCTTTGTTTTTATTTGAAGATACAGAATGTGCAAATTTACGAAATTTCTAATTTTTTTATGCTTTAAAAATAGCTGCAAAGAATGAAAAATTAATTATCAAATCAATTGGAATTAAATAAAAAAACCATAATCTTTATCTTTAAATAATTACTGTATCTACAAGTGTTATAATATTATCAAATTAATATAATTTTGATGAAAACCTTCTGTCTAATTTTGTAATACAATGTAATTAATTAAATATCAATTAAGTACGCCATAAATTCGTGAAGTATTTATAAAGGTAATTTTTTTTTAATAATTGTGTTTCGGGACATCTCCACACACGACCTTCTTATCACAAAAATAAGCATCAAGAGAACTACATACATACATATATGTACACAAATTTTTATTCTGGGTGGGAATCGAACCCACGGCACCCGCCGTAACAGTCAGATTCACTAACCACTGCACGAACAGGCCAGTCATGAGACTCACTCCATATTACGTAGGACGTACTACAAACTGGTGAAACATCAGAACACTATACTCGTCTGCCTATCCCTTCTAGGAAACACAGGCGCAATGTTATTTTACAAATCTTTGATCTACGAATCTTGTAGTAAAAGTGCTGAGTGCCGCCAACTACTCAGACGTGACACGTTCGCCGTGAAATGTATGTAAATGAGCAACTTGGCGCAGACTGTTCCATGCAATATATTTACTGATACTACGTGTGCTAGCTTGCATTCTGACTGTTCATCTCATTGTTATCTATCAAAAAAAGCATATTATTAAATCTAAGTGTGACTAATATTCTAGAAATTGCTTTTGATGACCAAGAAAATACGTCCATATTCTTCAATTGCTGTATTAACTATATCGTTTTTAATTTCTTATTCTATTTTTAAATATTCCGTCATATCAAATCAGCCAGTGTTATGTAACACTATATATGTAATACATAGGCAGACTTGTAGGTGAATACTGAGCTTTTAAACCAAAAAAAAAAATTTTATTGCGATGAACTAACGTCATGCTAGACATACTCGTATATGTTGCTATGCTGTTTATTCTTTATAATGTTTCGTTAAATAATATGAAATATACATATAATTTTAATTAAATAATTTCATAGTTAATTGTTAATAGCATAATTTCATAGTTAATAGTTTAATACTAAATTCACAGTATTTGCTCCTATCTTAGATTTATCCTTCTGTCTCCGTACCTATTTGTGTTTCGACAAAGCTTATATAGATGCGATTCGGGCTAAAGGATGCAGTACACAAACAGACAGTATCGTTTCAACTGTTCCAAGTTAATCCTCCTATCTCCTCAACTAGTCGCGTCACGTTGTCGTGAGAGAGTTCAGGGGAATCTCAGCGCTGCTACTCCACGTGCAATTATAACTTTATTACAGAGGATTTCGCTTCTCCACTTATCGCTTGATTGGATACTAATAGTTACATTGTAATTTATATTAAACATATTTCAAATACATATTAAAGAAAAAAGTGTCTTAAAGTAAGTATATATTTATATGTATATGTATTGTTTAGTTTATTAGCCGTGAAGAATATCACAGGCTTTCCTTAACTTGCGATCAGATGGTCGTGTGTGAAGATGTCCTGAGAAAAAGGAAATATTCATTATATGGTATGATTCATCAATCACATCACATCACATCTAACCTAATGAAACAAACCAATCAGTCGTTTTGTAAAGTTTCGCTAATATTTTTTTGTGTAGGCGAAAAATATAACGTAAAATATTTCCGTTAATTTTATAGCAGTAGGATTTCTTGATTAACAACGTAGTCTCTAATTTCATACATGCAAAACCAGTGTGACGTATGCGGATTTAAAACCATTTCAGTGTTCCAAGATCAACGCACTAAAACACACGCATTTAGGCATTTCCCTTGCCATCTGTTTGAAGGACTTCCAGCTCCACTGTTAATAGATGTACCTATAACTACATTCTTTGATATTCCTATAAACGTTCCAGTAAACGTCAGCCAAATACTGTTACAGAGAAATTGCAGAATTCCGAACTCACGTCCCGTACGAAATATATGTAAATGAGATTTTCTACACGAATTGTTCTGACTTCTGCCCCATAATTCGTTACAATCCCAGTGTAACACTAGCTTAATATTGTCGAGTACTTTATGGCTTGTGAAATGAGAACTTACGAAGCTATACTTTCGTTGGATGCAAACTCTCGGTAAGCGCACAGAATAATGAGCACATTTCAGTACTTCAAATATACATTGCTCGTGGAATGTACGTAAATGTAAAGCTCGGCGCTGATTGCTCTGTGCCGCGTATTGCACTATTATTAGTATGGAGCTGGGTTTCTGCTATTGTTAACTACATTGATAATAACACGGGAAGCTTGAGGTTGAAATTTCGCGAAAGAGTTAAAGAATTTAAAGCGCACGATTTCTGAGAAGCTTATGGAATTACGAAGCTATGTGCAGGTAACATTTCTACACGGCATTATAAGTGGGTATACCTACACTTTCATGTACCTCTTTGATCTGATCTAAGAACTTAATACACAGCATTGACAAACCAGTCATTTTTACTTAGGTAGAAGGTATCTATAGGTTTGAACTAAAATTCATACGTTCAATGAAATGAAACGTAATTATCCGAAACAAGAATCAAAAGATCAAAATGCTCATTGTATTAGTGCGTCCATAATAAAAAAAAAAATCGACCCATCTATCATTCATTTTAACCCATTTAACAAAACACAGAATTAAAAAATCATACCGCTCATTCTATGTATTAGTGGGCCTATTGCATTGAAAGCTTCTCCAAGTGCTAAGTCACTAGTCCTGTTACCCACTTTGAGTAACCTGTATCACTTATCACTCGCATCAAGCACGATATGTATGTAAATATATGTATGTAAATGATATATATGTAAATGTAAAGCTGCCCACAGACTGTCGTAATCTGCATATTTTACGTGGTTATTAGCGCCATACAAGCTGGATCCAGTTAATAGCCTTAATGCTTGTAATGCAGCCAACTGTGAGTACCTGGCAGATGCAAATTAATTCACTCTTTGTACATACAATTATATTCTGGAGTATATATACATATGTTTCCGGTAATTGGAGATAGCCTGAAAGTAGTACCAACACAATACAAAAAATTTGTGAGTGTAACCTTTACACGCGATTGATGTAAAACTTACGAATCCTACTAAAAGGTTACGAAAAATAATTAAATGGGATAAAATAACTTCAAATTAATTTATTAATGAAGAAAAAATAGTCAATAAATAAATAAATATTACAAATATAAAAATATGGAAAGTACACAAAAAGCGGTCTTGTCGCTAACAGTCCTCCATCATTTTATTTATATAGACTGTGCTACGTCAAACAATAGTCAAATTCTCAATAAAATCTAGAAGTAATCATTTAATATTTCAAAACCACGAACACCGTATAAACTATGCGAATATATTCCTCATATAATAAGTTAATACATATATCAACAGTTCTAACTGTTCTACGTACCTACGTGTTAGGGTTGAAAATATTAGTTAAACTTTACACATTACACGTCGCGGGTAACATTTGTAAAACTTTCACGTACGGCTCCTGAAACGAGACTGGACCCTTGCATGAAATATGCGTTGAAAACACGCTGATAATTATACTAAGGGTCGAACATTGGTCGTTATTGGGAGCTATAAAAACTATTCCGTATAAATAAAATAACTACTAACGACCTAAAAAACTGGAACGGCAGAGTTTTAGTGAGCATTATAAAAATATATTATACGAATATATTACAATATGAGTGTAAAGAGTAATAAATGCAGAAGTACGTTAGGTTAGTAACGATACAGTTACCTATTTGGCACTCTGTGCTTTCTGCGTATCACTTAAGTGATCTAACATGACGACAGAATAATAAGAACAATATGGTAACAAATCCAAAGTAACAATATAGTAACAGATCCAAAGTAAGAACATAATGGTAACAGATCCAAATTAAGAACAATACGGTAACAGATCCAAAGTAACAATATGGTAACAGAACCAAACTAAGACCAATATGGTCGATGATTCAAAGTAACTAAGAATTATATGAGATACCCATTAAAGTATAAAACGTTGATCTTAAATACAAGTCACTGTTTGCCACTGCTTCTGACTTAATCGAGGAGGACATATAAAGCTGAATTCTTCATACATATCAATGTTATTGTTATATCCCATGTTATGAAAACATTTCTTAAGAAATAACGAAATGTTTTTAAAACAAAAAAAACAATCAGATATTTTTCCACCGTTCCTGAACCGTGAAAAGGTAACGTTATTTACGTTTTATTTGTCTATCTGTTCGTCCCTTGAATACCAATGAAGTCCATCCTGGAAATTGCCTCAGAGGCTCTAGAAATAATAAAGGATTTACTTTTAACGTCTGCCTTTGGTCTGTTACTTCTGCATAAAATCAGTTTTGATTATATAAAAATATTATTTATCTCAACATCGCGCCTGTAACCCCGAAGGGGTAGGCAGAGAAGAACACCGGGCACAGATCCAGACTCCGAGTCACTAATAGAAATTCTAAATTATGAAAATCCAACAGCGCCCGACCCGCGTTTTGAACACAGGACCTCCCGATCGGTAGTCGCCCTTGCAACCACTCGAACAAAAAGGCAGTATAATACATTATTATTAATTAAAATTAATATTCAATTTATTTTGCCTTAATAGTATACCGCAAATAAACAAGGTCTAATTAATATTTCACTGTACATTGTAATTCGTATTTAATTTTCTATCATGAGGTACTACAAATGCATTATTATTACACGGTATTACAAATGCATTGCTAAGCTTTGTGACCAATTGGAGTTTTTCCGTACACTATTTTCTACCTACTCATAACTTCACATAAATAATACAAATCTTATTATATCTTGGTGCTACATCGCATACTTGTGTCCAATTACGACAGTTGATTTCAATTCCCTATTAAACGTCACATATAGTTATATATTCCATTTTCAATGCGGTAATATCACAATTTTAAATTTCATTTTTATATATCTATTCATCTATAACTTACCTCAGTTTTTTGCTATTTAAAATTTCAACTATCAAGTAATCTATAATGTTATCGTAATACAACTAATAATAAGTACCTGCGTAATAATAAAATTAATATTTTGCTTTAAAACTAAATCTGTTGTAATAAGTTAGTTATTTATTTAATGAATTTAATTATATCGTATCATGACTAAGTAATAAACGATTACTTATTGACCGCTTACCAATAATTTAATTCCTCTTTAAGTACATACTTTTTCAAACAATTTTTACAACAAAATTTAGTAAAAGAGTTTATTGCACTGTGCTTGTCTCCTCAATCCAATGCAGCTTGAGAATTCTCGTAATACTCGCTGGTAACTTTTTTCTAATTCCTCAAGTAATCTGTTACAATTTAACATCGGAAGCCGAAACCGCAGCAACAATGACTTACGGGACTTGACCACCGCACAGCGATTGGTCACCGACCATTTTTTCGAGTTGGACTAGCGGCAATCAGCAGTACCGTAACGTCACGGTCAGATTACTTAAGGGACAGACCAGAAGGCTAATACAAAATTATTACGATTCCAATTGTAAGCGCGATTAGTAATCGCATTTGTAAAGGTAATTTCCGCTTCACAATACATATCATCAGCGGAAGTTGAAGAAACATATTGTATATCTCATGACCGTGCCTAAATAATAGTTATAACTTTAATTATGACCCAGTTTTTAGCGAGCGAGATAGAGCTACATCAATGTAGTGTCTCAGTCGCACCACGGTGAAAAACGTAAAAAGTACGTTATTTATGTAAGGAAATATTAAATAACCTTTTTTTAAACTACTGCGACTTTTATCGTTTTTTACCTCCATTAAGCTGAAGTACCTACATGATTTAATATAAAATGATACACATATTCGCGTCCTATAGGAATATTAACGCAAAAAACAGTGGGCTGGAGTCAACTAATCATCATCAACATCGTCAGCCTCTAAATGTCCACTGCTGAACATAAGGCTCCCCCAATCGGCGCCACGCCTTCCGGTCCTGGGCCTTCCGAATCCAGCAGCTTCCCGCTATCTTCTTCAGGTCCTCAGATCATCTATAGGAGTCAATTGCTCCACATATAGATATATGATTTACACCATAAAAACTTTGAAACAAATATATAATTAACGTAGATATATACGAGTTTTTAAGGTACACAGCTAAGTTTCGCTTAAAATAATAATCTAAGCTTTTTCTCATCACAATATATACCTACACAATATATTAAAAATATTATTGGCTAAAATTTGAAGACACAAAAAACCAAAAAAATTTTTGGTCAATATACTATTTATATAGAGTTACTATTCACATATTTTCCTTCTATTCTATGTAGACGATATCTTAGAGAATGCTACGAATTCCTGAGGAGTGAATTAAGATTTCACAGTATTCAGAGCTCAGTGTATTAAGGCGTCTATTTCGAGAACGCAGCCAACTTAGCTTCTGTGTGGAGTACTTAAAGGGACCAAAAGTATATATACCAAGATCGAAGCGTGCGTGTCTGAATAGAATGATGAATTTAGAATCAGCATATTAGGTTTGCAAGGACTCAGATATTTGGCAATCGTTGCTCTCTGCCTACCCAGTGAAGGGTCTAGGGATATAATAAATGAATAATGAGATATAAACTATAAGCCGTGAAGTCAATAACAAAAATCATGAACGGTCATAAGCTCTTAGTAAGTTATTTATGTATGTATGTACCGAATTAACTTTACTTCTATGACAACATAGTAAAATTTATTTCACAGTATGTTTCGCCATCTCAGAATAATCTTGACACGTGCAACAAAGCTCTCTGATTCTCACAATAGATATGGCTACGTTAACCTACTGTTCTTATTGTGCCATTACAACTTATATAACGGTATGTCATAGGTGGCAATAATTGATGTTTCAGGTACATGTTTCGTTATCGACGCTTGTTTAATACATATTGTATTGGATTGTTAATATCTAAAGAAAATCGCTACGCTTCATTTGACGAATTTTGTGCGCAAGATAGAAAAACAGTGCACATCATGAAGGACATTGATACTTGACCAATAATGTACACTAAAAATAAAATCTCTAGTCTAAATAAAATCCTGTCCCAGTGTTATAGAAACAGAGGATTTTCTTACATATATTATATATTATTATATATTATTCTTATATATTATTTATTATTATAGACAAAATGTACTAATAATTGTCGTTTTGTTGCTTGATTAAAACGTATTTATAGGATCATACTTCAAAGAAAATCTTTAAAAATAAGAGAATTTCCTTGAAAAGATAGAATGCTTGGGGGATTTTGATATATTTAGGTAACGATAAGTGACAGTATAACGCCGAGTGACACTTCGAATCAGATTTCACTCGTCTTATTCAGGTAAGTTCTTACGCCAAAAATGTGTATCTTTTGCAGAAAATTTTCATTTATGGATTCTATTTATATATGTCGTGGGTCGTCACTTTTTAGAATAAATCATTAATGAAAATAAAAAAGCCACAATTATTTTCTATTTTATTATGTTTTTGCAATGTTTCAACAGTATTTATCTATAGTTGTCGAAATCCCAATATAAGACAAAGATAACAAAAGTAATATGACTTAGTACTAAAAATGTTGAATAAAAATAATTGGATAGTTGGAACCCTTCGCTATGCTAGGGATTTTTAATAATAATAATAAGCTTGCACCAACAAAGTTGTCGAGGAGTGATTGATTGAGACTTGGACTGGAGTTAACTGTACTTTAATATTTTTATTGTAAGTTTTACTTGAATATTGATTGCGAAGAGACATTGCTGCACTCTTACTATCAAGCAGTTTTGTTTTAATTATGGCAACACTTAAACAAGATGTCTGAACAAAAAGCAACGATGAACAGAAGGAAAACAAATTATTAGTTTTTTTAAATATAAAAATCCACTCTACAATATATTGGGACCTATTTTCAAAGTTCAGGTAAGCTAATAAGACCTACCAATTGACACCAGTCCAATAGATAGGCCAAACATTGTTTAGTATGTATTAAGTCTCCCGCGTTGTCAATCAAATTGATCGATTCTGCTGCCATTGTAGAGGTAAATTAGGCAATTTTGCAAATGGCGTCATATACGCAACTCAAGGATTAATATACCAATCGAACAGACTCCCTGTTCTATTCACAATGAAATATCGACGTTCAGCAACTTGATTTATTATTCTTTGGAATTGGAAACAGCAATCAATGAAGGTGATTAGTGAAAACAATTTGAAGATGTTACGAAATCGGGCGTTCGCGTACATTTTGTTACAGGTAATACAAAATGCTGTGTTATAATTATTTATTACGAAATTAATGTTGTCTATGAAAACGAAATATTGTTTAGGTTTCATTGAAAACTATATAAAAATATTTTTAATATAACCTCAACAGGAAACTACATAAAAACAATTGTTATCAAAACAATTTGTGTTTCTGTCTGCCGGCGTGCTGGTCCACGTATATATAAGAGGATACTATCTCATTTAATCATATTAAAAGTAGTAACACGTCTCTGACCTACTTCGAATAGAACAAATGGTGAGTAATACTAAGTATAGCTATCAAAATACTTCAACTGGACCTGGTATCCGATTCCTAATTAAGGCTAAGACCATCTTACCAGAATGAATACTCCACTTAGTATGAACACTTACAGCTCTCTTACAGGTCGACTACAGATGGCCTACAATGGAATACAATGGAGAACAGAGACCGTTTGTAACGGCTGCCTCCTGTTCTCATAGAGAAAAATAAATATAGAATTATACAATATTCAACACAAACAAAAGTAGCACTTTAGAAACGTTAATGCGTTTCGTGGGCATTATTTGGAATTGTATTTGCTCTAAAAATATAAGAGCAAAGCTCTTTATTCAATTACCTTACGTCAGAGACATAAGACTACTTTAAACAAACATAATTATATTTTATATCAGACCATCGTAATTGTAAAGGCTTACTAATATAATAAAAATATATTATTCAAGTGTATTTTATTCATCTGAAAAACTGCTTTGTTTTTTCAGGCCGAAAATAAAAAATAAAGCCGTTAAAAAAAGTTTTAAACTCAATTTCTTTTATTGCAAAAGCTTTATAGGTCGTAAAAAAGTGGGGATCAGGTATTTAAAGTGAAAATTACTCTCTGTTTTGCAATTTTTCAACTGTTCGGCGTGAGTGGAGCTCTAAAAGCGGACACTAATCTGCCACGGGAGTCTAATTTTTTAACCAAGTTTATTTTCCCGCTTTTTATAGAACCGTTGATGGTACGATAAGATACTGGGAGATTTAAGCTTGGTCCTCGGTCAATAAATCTTGCTTCTATCAGATATTAGAGGTCCATTAGCTTTTGACTCGATTGGAAACACGTGCGTGTCAGTTTCGCTTATGATAATATAATGACGTCATGCCTGCATTTCCTCGAAGGGATAGGCAGAGGAGTGTAGAACTACCTTATTTCATCAATTGTATCATAACTCCAATGTACTAATATTGAACCTTGCCACAACCGGGTACAAATCTCCGAACTTCAAGATAAAAAACCCAATAATACCTTGTCCTCCCAGGGCTCTTAATCAGTACTGCAATCGTGAGACTAACGAGGCAGTCGAGTCTATTTTTCTCGATTCATATAAACTGGAATTATTCAAGACAAGAGTTAATAGACACTTCCTAGGCGAGCGTGCGACAGGCTGCATCTCTCTTTCCAGCAGGTGAGATTGCGAACAAACGCGAGAATTATACTAATTCAAACAAAAGTGTAAGAAATTAGCACCTTAGACGTCATTATACGAGTAACCAATAAACGAGCCGATGATGATAATGATGAAATTGATGGAAAAAATCTGTCCATATAAAAATACACACCAATAAAATACATATAAATAAAATATACACCAAGAAGAAAATGAGTTTTTTGCACTTACACATCAATCGAAATTACCTACATATGAAATTGTGTATATTAAAATGAACCGAAAGCTAATTACGAGTTATTCAGACCTTCGCCAATTGTAACTCCAATCTCGACGGGTAATAAGCGTTTGTTTTGAAATATGAAGTGCTAATTTACAGCTGCACCAACAATAAGATATTAAGACGCCATACAATAGCCTCTCGTTAAAAATTTTTTTTGTTCATCAAATTAACTTCATACCAATGGCCACATCGCCGAAATGTAGAACTATTTGGGCGTGTTGCGATTACGTTAGTTATAACAACCGCAATTATTCTAACATAAAGAGTAATATCTTCTAATTTAAAATTCAGCCTCACACTACGGAACTGTGGTTTAAATCCTAGCACACACATCTTTATTTACAAATTGTAAGCATTTTAAGGTTAAATATCAATTACGTGACGGTGAAGAGGAACATAGTGAAGAAATCTGCACAAAGTTCATCATAATGTTCTCTAAGGCGTGTGAACTTTGCCAACCCTCACTTGATCAGCGTGGTAAACCATGCCTTTAATTCCTTTCATTCTAAGACGAGACCTGCGTCTAACAGTAAAACGATAAAAGAGCTGATAGTGGTCACATATCTGACGTTTTATTTGTAAGATTTGTTCGGTTAATCATTACAATCAGAGCAATCCCAACTGAAATTAATACAAGTCTAGGCTTATTCCAAAAAAGGTACTCAAAATAATTGACAGTGCACAGGTTAATGTCAAAATAATTTCAAATTAAGATTTCTTAATTTCCGAAATAAAAAAATATTACTATAAATAAAATACACAAATAGCTCTCAACCAACAGACATTTAAACGACGTTTATAAATTATTCACTAACTGAAATTCTCAGCGAGACGCTGAATAAATCGCAAAGCAGTTCAGTATTTATAAAGCCTTATTGTATCACAACGGACATACGAAACTAAAGCGACATTGGACACCTATTTAAATATAACACTAACTTGCCGCTCCGTTGAATTCAGTTTCAATGTTGTATTCTATTCTCTGCGTTCTCCGATGTACAATGGGACCGAAAAATCGTATTAATGTTCTGCGATGTACAATGGTACCGAAAAATCGTATTACTGTTCCGCAACGTACAATGAAACCGAAAAGGTTTTAACTCGCACCATCCATAGTACATATATTCTAATAAAATAGATTGTAATAGAATTATTCTTTTTATTTTCTGCACTCTACCCACATTCTCGAATTGTTCCGCTGTCATTCATATAGGTTACCCCAAAGATGTCGCTACTTAAGCGATAACAGTTATTGCATGATGCTGTGTCTATTTTGTGTATACAATAAAGGACTGTATTTTATAATTTGTATAAAATGTTATCTGATATTTAGTTAGATACCTATACTACTAAAATAATTCATAAATTGTCACAAAATTTTCTTACTTTACTTCACTCTTGTCAGAATTGATACACAATATAATTTTAAAAATCTTTTATCCCTTTCCAGGGTTCGAACTATCTCCATACATTTAGTATAATAATATTATTATATAATAGCACAATCGGTTTATTGCTATTTCGTCAGAATCACGTTACCAACGAACACACGTACTGACTTTAGCCTGTATAGATCGATGTATAGACCTGAGCCTATGTATGTATATATACCTTTGTATAGTTATAGTACAAACTTACTTGAACATGGAGTTTAATTAAAAGTCACCCAAGTTTGAACCACACGGGAACCGTGCATTTTTCCAGGAACGAATGTAGGCTACGTCGTTTTTCGGCCCAAATACTTCCTACTGCAACTACTATGTGAAATGAAAAACCAACACTTTTTTGTGTTTGTCACATGTGGGTACTAATAGTGATTACTGTCATACATTTTTTCAACCCGCTGAGAAGTGATCGTGTCAGTATATATGTACGTAGAATGTATGTTTTATAGTATATACATATATTATTTATACTATATAGGCCCAATTATTTAATTTATTGACATTACTGTGAATATTATGATCAATAATTTAATTTTACTATATTTACTTAAAATTTATGGTTTATAAGATTGAAGTTCTGCTGTACATTACCGATAATGGCGATCTTACGGTTGACAAATAAGTATCTAGTTATAAAACATTTTTACTATATAACAATATGAACACTTGTTATATACGCCCTCCAGCTAGGTGGAGTGACGATATACGCAAAGTGGCTGGCAGTGGTTGGATGCGAAGAGCTGAAGATCGAG
>DWFV01000819.1:0-12677 GCA_018246775.1 Parelbella machaon machaon
CTGCTGCTCGCAGAGCGGCTAGCACCAACAGGAATCCACCTGTAACAATAGCTGATTGTAAATAAAATGTTAATACATAAATAAATAATGTTAATTAATAATGTTAATAAATAATATTAATAAATAATGTTAACACATAATGTTAATACATAAGTAGTTAGCATAAGTTTATGTGACCAAATAGGAAATGTTATATTACTACATTTGAAATAGAAAACCTATCCACGGGAAGTAGACATCTAAAACATATCTTGTATTTGTAGTATCTTAAAAATTTCGTTACTTATTGTTGCTACGAACCAACCTCTGTGCATTAACTATAAGGTTATTTGGGAAAAGCATAATAATGTAATCACTTAATACGTCATGTATAAAAAATCAATTACAAGATACGATCCATACATGTATAATCCGTCAATAACTTTATTATCACCTAACATCAGTACGATCGGATATAACACAATGATAATATTATTTTAATAAAAAAATTAATTATAATTTGCGACTTACACAGTGCCTACTGTGAGAAGATAGATTATTATTATTAATCAATGCTACGTACAATTCCGATGTAATTGAGCGAAGTGCAGACTCGTTAACCGCCGACGTAATCATGAGATGACTACGACCATTGATAATAGACCCTTGTACACGTAAGAGTACTACGTTATGTGAATTTTATATTGACTTCGATATGTATCTTTTCATGAAAGATCCATTAATTAAATGTGACCGATAAACCGCATCGTTCAGATTTCACTAAGAATTGAATGTAAGTACCTACTGATTAACAAACACTACCTGAGTAAATGTCACAAATTGTAAAGAGATTATTGTAGTAAAACATAATGTAAAAGAATAAGTCAAATTTTAATTTAAATATGTATAAATATTTAATGAAATGATAAGCAACGGAACAGTCAAAAATCGGTTCATACATAATATATACATATTTAGTACAGCTACAACGCATAGTTTTATATTCTTTAGAATATCATAGGAAAAAAATATTCATTTTTATTTTAAACGATGTAAACATTCCCATACATTATAAAATTGGATAATACGAAGACGACCTTTTTCAATCGAGCAAGGACCTGTGTTGAACTGAAACAAAAGCATCTTGGCAGTGCTTCCATTGCAACCTTCCAAGTTACAGAGTTGTTTCCCCTATAAAGTTCTAGCCTCTAAGTGTAAGACTATGTTGTGGGGCGACATCGGAACATATTATAATATTTTATATGACGTCTTTTCGACTAAAAGTTCAAGCAAATTGTCTACTTGCGGATAAGTTACTACTATAGTTTGTTTATTAGGCACCCGGAACAGAATACATTTTAATGGTCTTGTAGGTAATAGGAGTTCTTATTAAGTTTTCACTGTACTATTATTTAATGACTTTCTATTGTTTTATTTATACAATATTTTAAAAGATAACATGCCAATACAATGATTATAGAAATGCAATTGTAATGTTTTTCAGAATAGTAATTGTATCTTATTCAAACTATTGCATTAGGTACATTATGTTATTTCATACATTGCTATATTGAATATGCCTTTTGTAGAAACCGTTCAGTTGAAACACTCGTTTTAAAAACCACGTTGTCATATACTAAAGATTTGAAATTGTATCTTACCTGCAATAGTAGCGAGTAATGTCAGATTCGCAAACAGTAATGCAGTGGCAACACACGCGTAGAACGGCGCCCGCGCTCGACCGCACGACCATCTCGTGAAGTCCCAGCATCGGAGAGACAGCGTGTACTCCCCTCGCCGACATAAAAGGTCAACAAATAGAGCGACAACCCACATCGTCTCCAACAGGAAGATGAAGGCTGCGCCCACTCTGCGTAAATCATGTAAATAGCTTAAAAAATTGGCATTGGCAAGATCTTTTAATTTTCCGTAAACCTATTTATCTCCTATTGTTACTTGGTGTTTGTCATAATATGACATTATATTACAGGAAGTTATGATTTGTACTTCCAAACTCAAATTTAAAAAGTTATACCCTAATTTTATTTTATTACTAGATGTTAACTTAAATTGAAAACAGTAATTGTACTAATTAATAACCATTACGTCACATAGAGTACCTAACATAACTTTGGTAGTAAAGTGGGAATTTTATAAAATTAAGCTAGTAACATTATTGGGGAAAAATGTGCAATTACATAGATTTAACACGACGTACTCACAGTAAGGCCGGCGCTACTTCATACCCCAGGACTGCCAACTCGGAACCAGCGCCGCTCATTACTGAGGACGATAAAAAATAAAAAACGACTACAACCCGCTGCAGAATGTTCCTCGAGAAATTTCGAACGTAATTCAACGGTGCATTAAAATAGTTCAATCGCTTGTGAATTTTTGAATTACACTGTTTTTTAAAACGAGTTCTTTTTAAAAAAATATCCAAAAATGAGCTTATTTTTTAAGGTTGATATAAGGTTTATTTTTTCACTTTGGAACAATCACGCGCACAAATGTAACTGGCCATAGCAGTCAAGATATTCTATAGCGAGCCTTCATACTTTTTTAGTTTTGCTAGTCCTTCCGTACAGATAAATGATTGCAGAATCCGTTTTCGCTGCAACACTGGTATTTACATAACCTACTCTGTGGCTATAGGGCTTGCAATGCTTAGTTATGAGCTGTGACTTGTGTAACATAAAACGAAGACTGTTCTGTCTCAGGTATGTTGCCACGTCTGCATCATATCTTTTTATGGTATATCGTACATAATATTAATTTCCTTTTGTGCTTTTAGCAAAATATTTAGCTTGTCTTTGTTTGTATTAGATTATTGTATATTACTAGAGGATACGTTAAAACTTTTATTACAGAAATTATACGCTCAGAATATCTCTAACAAAACTCGCATTTACAAATCCTTTTCTTGGATCAATTTTAATTGTATTATTTTTTCCAGTCACAAATCAATTGGTCAGCAGAATAGATACAACTAAACTTATGAAACATACTCGTATAGACCTTAGATTATTTTAATTCGAACACTGTTTTTGAAAGTGTAGCTAAATGCTTTGACCACCTACGGGCAGAAGCGTAGGTGATGGAAGAAGCTATATGCGCTGCGATTTCCACTCTTCAAACCCAGTGCTCAGCATCACTTCTCTTGTCGCAGTGAACTTCGACAAGAGAAGTGATGCTGATGCTGATAATGACACTACGTAGTCATTGGTTGCTATGATGAAAAGAAACGGCCATACCATAATCTTCAGTATTAGAAACGTAGAAAATGTGATAACTCTTAAACGCAAGATAAATCCCAAAGTTCGGCTAATTTAAAATATTAATCATATCCAAACCATTGCCCCTATTAACTCCGTGACTTTATATATTCTATTTACAAATATTAACTTGCCTTATTAATATTCATAGTTCATTATAATAAAATTATCATTTTCTTCACATAAAAAAGTGATTAAATATTTATTTTTCTACATTCCATAATTTTAATCTTTGTGTAATAAATGTACAAAACTCTCTTATTGCTGAAATTCATTATAATTAACTATTTGAACGTTGAATTCATTTCGGTACTTTTTTAACCGTGACTTTGTGTTATATTTGTGTTATTTATGATAGATACATACCAACAGCAGTAATGAGACCCCAGAACCTTGCAAGTGGCTGCAACAAATCCCATAATCTGGATTCTATAGTCTTTATTGTATGTGATGGTCTCCTCAGATTTCTTGTGGGTTCGATTATTTGCGGGATCGGCCCAACCTCGCAAGTAGGCTTGTCCGGTTCCACACTCATTTTTGGTATCAAACAATGAAATTTTCTAATTTAATATGCCGTACATGTAAAAATATCTCACAAATTCAATGACAAGCCCGGAAATCATCTCAAGGTTTGTAAAGAACACGAACAAACAACACTTTTAAAAACAAGCGCATTTTTTTCATACAAGGTATCACCTTACTCACATTCCCACTTTAGTTTATTTAACACGCATCTAATAGCTACTTAATGGGACGTGAAAAAATACGCTTCATAACACATTAAATAATTTTTCCTGGTGCATCGTATTTATTGTTTACAAGTGTTATCTGAAATTTTGTCGCAAGAGTAAAATCACTGTTTACCGAAACAATCTGGCGATGTGCCCATTCACAAAAATACACTCCACCTTTGATCCCTAATTTCATACAAAATTAGATACTTGGGAATCGTCACCAGTATTCCTTCATTAAGATTGAAAAATTAAACTTGTACTTAGCCGTATTCCGAAGAAAACTTTTCCGTCTCACTGATCGCAGAGTGTGAGATCGCGAGGGCGAGCCTGTTATTTCCTACACGAGTATTCTCTACTGAGAGCCGCGAAACACTGAACCGGTTCGTACGAGATAGAATGCTGCGCGATGAAAATCTTCAGCAGCGAACGATAAACGCGGAAGCAAAGTGGAAGCTGCTCTGAAAAACGAGTAACTATTCAGAAACTGAACTTAACAATTTTTAGGTATGCCTAGAACGTAGATAGTAAATTTTCTTTCACTTTCTTTAAAGTATTAATCTGAAATTGTAGCACATGTTGTCCGTTGCATCCGCTCTATTTACAATGTTTATTGTAATAAGTGTCTGGCTATCATAAAAGAAGATAGAAAAGAAAAAAAAACTAAAATGACTACACAATATTAAATATTACACAACTTTTAGTAATTGTATTTAGTCACAGTTTGGCAGAAAGTTACTAGTATCAATGTATCATAACGTCAGTTAAGTCGCGGGGTAGGTAGGGATCGACGATTCTAAATATCTCTGTCGTTACAGACCTGACATGCTTCTTCTATAGTAATCGCTTTTTTCAAACACGTACGCAGTTTGAACAAAAAAACACGCTTTAAAGCACATCGAACTAAAAATAAAAAAAATATTCTCAATACAGGTTGAAAAATAATAATGAAAAAAAAAATTAGTATTATTGCAATAAAAATCGTGAGGTGCTCAATATATACCTGTACAAAAAAGATGGCACAAAGCGTCAAGCGCCAAATTTATCAAATTATTGTATTGTCACCGGTTCTTCATAAGTGTACAAAGTTTAAATAAAATCTGTCCGTTCAAAGTGGGTCAAAATTGACTGCAAAGAAGTCGGTTACATACATACAAGTGTAGCTAATAAAAAGCGTCTAAAAATGTACGTGAGTTTTTTGTAATTGCCTGCCTGATTGGTCGTGTGGTTGCAAGCGTAACTATTGCTGATCGAGAGGTCTTGGGTTCGATCCACGTGTCTAGTACTATTGGTTTTTCATACCCAAAATTCCTAGTAGTAGCCCGGAATCTGGATTAAGTTACGTTCTATTTGGTTTATTAATTTGCCGTCAGTTGTTACATGCACACATTGATAACATAACGTCACGCTTGTAATCCCTGACGAGGTGGGCAAAAAAGTGTAATACACTCCCATGTTTCACCAGTTACATTTACGTCCCATTATGGAATAGACAGTGAGTTTAAAAGAAATTTTACATGAATTGTTTCTAATCTGTTGTCATCACGTTTGTTATGAAAAGGTTCATTTATATTTCAATAAAGAGTATAAAAACAAATTATTGACTAACAAAATATTTATTTCACAAATCGTTTATAGGTATTTCTACAAGTTATAAGTATTCCTACTACCTGATACAGGACATTCCTAAGTTGATGATGGTAAATTCCTTCAGATGCTTCTTAAATCCAAACAATAATGCTTGCAGTTGTTTTTCTAATACCATAGAATAACAATTTACTAATAAACATTTTTAAGTCAATGCATTGTAATGATATTTACAGTGTGAAACAATAATAAATTACTATTATTAAGATGTCGTCATGCCCGATCCTTTACGTAGTACCTACGTACTACGTAGTAAACGCCGACCTTATAGACCTGGCGTGACCTAACGTGCTTTTTCTACATTCATCACTCTCTTCATACACGCACGTCGGTTTCGGAGACTTCTGATTCCCTCGTCAATTAGTATTTAACCTTTTTCATAATATATTCGATAAACTTTATAACAAACAAAAGGTTTCAACGGTTAAAAATTGAATTTACAGTTGATTAAACAAAAAAAATTGAATACGCCATACAAGTTTTCTTTGTAGATTTTATTTTTTGTTTGCTGTTTTGTTCACATGTGCCAAACAATAGTTATGAATCATATTGTTTAGTGTCTATTGAAAGTTTGTTATAGTTTTTAATAATGATCGAGTATAAAAAATCATCCAGGTATTGAATATATTATTTTGATAATAGCCACATTTTATTTTTATAAAAGGTGCGCACCAGACTGATCTTAGGCTTATTGTAAAAGGGGGCTGAATTTTTAAACACTGGCATGATAGGCAAGATTCAGAATGTATAATGTACCTTAATATTTGTACTCTTAAAATTAAATGAATAATTTTAAGTTTATAATTTGATTATCAAAATTTGTCTGAAATATGAAATATAATCTAATTTAAATAATATAATTTTGCGTTTGATTTTTTAACGTTATGTTCGTTAAAATGTTTTCAATAAATAATGTATAGTACCATCTACTGTTCAGCTAGACTTTTTAATCAAAAATTACATTTAATAAGTGTAATGTTTTGTATATAAAACTATGGCAAATTCATTTCTTAGTGATAAAATAAAAATATAAGAATTGTTTACTTAATTGTTTCAAATTTTGGATATATTTATAAATGATATAGGTCACACGTACATTTATAAGATTCACTTTAGGTGTCATTCACAGTACCTATATAATTACTATAAGCTAAGATTTACTCAATTTCTTGCATATATCTTTGTCTGATAAAACTGATGTTTTACGATATACATATAATATTATTTTTTATAATATTGTTTTGTTATAAGCAACGTATGAATGTCGTCCTGCCCTCTAAGAATATTCATCAAAACTACACTGGCAACTTCAGTTTTCATAAGCCAATCATAAGCAATGACGGCCATTTTGATTTTAAAACGCGCACCGCGCGCAACGCGAGTCACATTGGTGTGATTTAGTAGACATAACAATATTGCACTGTGTGTCTTATTTGTAGGGAAAATAAATTACAAGACGCCTAGTCTTTGTTGTTCACTTGTGTGCTTATTTTTAATGTGTGTAGTAATATAGTTATAGTTAAATAGTTTAAAATAAATAAAGATGCAAAGTGGAAGCGGTACGAAAAACCCTCCTTGGGCCCGGTCTAATGTCAATACAAACATGACCGGCATAAACCCCCAAATTATGGATCCAAACGCAATGATGTCACAGCAAGGTATGATGCCATTTCAAC
The DNA here is from genome assembly GCA_018246775.1 of Parelbella machaon machaon. Lineage (NCBI taxonomy): Eukaryota > Metazoa > Arthropoda > Insecta > Lepidoptera > Hesperiidae > Parelbella > Parelbella machaon. Next base: position 7,309 of record DWFV01000819.1, read on the forward strand.
AAACACAGGCAGTATTCAACCCGAACATGATGCAAACGCAAAGTGGTATGGCGATGCCGATGACGGGCCAAATGCCAATGAATCAAATGGCGCAAGGTCAGATGTACCCTGGTAATGTCGTGGCGTATCCAACCCCACGGGCTATGAACCCTAATATATATCAAAACTCTTCGCAAGCGCAGTCACAGCCTAACACCGAGCAGCGAGTTTTCACCGGCACAGTTACAAAAACCCATAATGATTTTGGCTTTGTCGATCATGATGTTTTCTATCAAACGTCTGTTTGCGCTAAAGGAGGGATTCCCAAAGTCAATGATAGAGTATTAGTAGAAGCAACATACAATCCTAATATGCCTTTTAAGTGGAATGCGACCCGCGTCCAAGTTTTACCGAAAAGTGGACCTCATCCGAAGGGAAATATGCCTAAGTCAAACTCTTATAATGCAGTCCCGCCACCCTCAAATAAAAAGCCATTGCCGCCCCGACGTGACGAACGTCGTGATGACCGTGGCCCTCGTCGAGATGACAGGGTATGATGGAATTTTAGCATATTTAGAGATAGTTTAAATTATATTTTATATATTTTTTTTTTTACAAGTGTGTAACTCTGGGATTGGTTTTTGGACTACCCACATTTTACATTATAGCTTAAGCCTTCACTTGGCTTCCTTTTATTATTAGTTTACTTTTAACTCTGTAGACTTTCAATGGTAGAAACTGGAATTATTAAAGAATAATGCTATTATTTTTCAAATAATGAATCATCATTTATTTCTCCCGCTTTACCCAAAATAATGTGTTTCATCCAAAGTCATGTATTTAATCTGTATATGTGATTAAGAATTACTAAACCATAGATTAATCTTTAACATACACTTTTACATGGAGTACCACTATATAATTGATTGCAAATTTATGTTATGAAAAGCTAAATATACTAAACATCGATTTAATCATATTTAAATACAAATACATCACTTGTTGTCAGTGTCAAGGTCCCAATTTACTTAGAGAACAACCTTCACTCTAATTTGTTGACATTGTAATAAAAAAAGGTGTTTTAAGAAGTGACTTTTTGATCAGATTCACATTGTTTGGATATATAAACATCAATATGTTTTATTAATTTTGTTTTTTTGATGATTACCATAAAATGTTATCAATGAAATGAGCAGAAATAGTAGTAATTTTGTACTGTAATATTATAATTTGTTCATGTTTGCTTATTTTCCATCCCATGACTGCCTCTTTGATAGAGTGGTCACATGTGCAACTGCTGAATGAGAACTCCTGGGTCAGATTCTCAGATGAGATATCGGTGTTTTTTTCTGACTTACCCAATGCATAATGGGCACCTAGGTTAACCTATCCCATGGTGGGAGATATAACATAATTGGTGCAACCTGTCTATGTATGATACTTCTCTACTGATCTCTTTCGGGTAATATGGATATGATGTTATCTATTACAGTTTCTATCCTAAATAAATAATATTATAGATTCTCCTATAGATAGTTAGTTTCTATTGTATTTTGTGTAGTTTATTTCTTTTTTCATGGATATTACATAATTTGCAACTAATATACAATTTTTAATTTTACAGAAACGCTCTCGTACTCGAAGTCGTTCAAGGTCGCGTGATAGACGTGACAGTCGTAACCGTAGAGATTCTCCTCCGCGGAAACGTCCAGTCATACAGCAACCGTCACCCATTAAATATGTCGTACGAGTACCAAGAATGCCCTTGGACATGTATGTATTCATATATTTTGTGAAATATTTACTAAATGGATTTGTTACATTGATGTGATGGATTACTAAATACCTAACTCTTATTTCTAGACAACAAGTGCTTAAAGTATCAATTTATATTATTATTTTATTGTATAAAACATATTATTATTTTACTGCCTCGTTGGTCAAGTGGTTGCAAGACCAACTACCGATTGGGATGTCCTGGGTTCAAATCCTGGGTCGGGTACTATTGGATTTTGTCTAATTTAGAATTTCCAGTAGTGACTCGGAGTCTGGATCCGTGCCCGGTGTATGGCAATAGGCTCACCACCTATTATTCCATTGGACTTAATGTAACTGGTGAAACATGAGAGTGTACTACACTGCTCTGCCTACCCCTTCGGGAATTACAGGTGTGATGTTATGTTTTCTTTTATTCTAAAATAGTAGTTTCTAATGGACTTACAAAATATTTCTGGGTTACTATAATTATGCTGAATATTTTAGCAACAAAATGGATGTACCTGCCCTTTCTCAGAGGTATACAAATTTATATATCCCATCAGACTTCTTTAATGCTAATGTAAAATGGGGTGAAGTATTTCCTCCACAAACACCGTTCTCCATCAACAACCCTTGTGGATATCATATCATGAGTAAAGATATTGACAACCCTACCCCTAATGATGCTGTTTTGGAGCCTCCAGATGCTGATTATAGGTTTTCAGCTAAGGTAAGATCAAATATTGTAAATCATTAAATATTGATATTACACATATGTATTAATTAATCATAAGCAAAAATGCTGTAATAAAGTTACATTTTTGTCAAATTTTTCAAATTCCTACTTTCAGGTAATGCTTATCAGTATGCCTACTTTGGAGTCATTATATCAAAAGTGTGGATTAACTAAAGTGGATGATAAAGATAAGCGATCAATAAAATCTCCATTGCACCCTACCCGTTTGATCAAGTTCCTGGTGGGGCAGAAGGGTAAAGGTGGTGAAAATTTTGTTATTGGCGGGCCTTGGAGTCCTTCTTTAGATGGTGAAAATCCACAGAATGATCCTGGCGTTCTGGTTAAAACTGCTATACGCACCTGCAAAGCGCTTACAGGAATAGATTTGTCCAATTGCAGCCAGTGGTGAGTATTTTAATTTTTCTTTAAGACTGGTGTTCTCTCCCAAAGCCTGATTGTACGGATTGATTATTTGCAACTATCCTAACCCCAGACAAAGGTATCTTCATACAAAATTATGAATTTGTCAAATTGACTTCTAAATAGATGGGCTCATTTTAAACATCTTGAAGATACTTTTGGCATTGATGTTGCGCCGTAAATTAATCATGGTACAGCACACATTCCTTATGTGAGAGAATGGAGGCATCAGTACATCGACAGTGGTGGTTATGTTTGGATGCAGATGATGTACCGGCATACTAACGAGCCGTTTCTTTCCTCCCGTACCGGATGTGTCGTGTCCATGCCTGCAGGCGGGTAGCTCGCGCAGCCTCAACGTTGTGAGTATTCGTCACTATAGCTGAATTACCCGTGCAGGTACCGCATGGTGGAGTTTTACTACTGGCGGGAGGGCAGCGGCGGCAAGTCGCGACTCGAGTGTGTGGTGTTGTTCCTGCCCGACGTGTGGTCGGCGCAGCCGTCGCGTATCGAGTGGACAACAGTTCAGGACCACTATAAAGCAGCGTGCGAGGCAGCTTTGAAAAAACTCGACGGCGAAGATACGCAGTCCAGCGCCGGCGCGGATTCTCTCGTGGGGCCGGCAAAATCAAAAATTGTTTGTTCCCAGTTATCTTTGGTTTTGACTTCTGCAGCGTGTCTACTTTATGGCTGAAGAACTCCAAGCGTGACCTGCCTCTCTTCATACCATCTTGGTGTTTGGCAGATTCATGACAACCTAAATATCATCCTCATATATGTTTATCCCATTTTTATATGTTACAATATCAAAGGTTTACAAAGTCCATTACATCCAATAGTTCAAATTATGAATATTATTAGATTTTTTCGCGATCATCACTCAAAAATCAGTTTCTGAATTCCTATTATAGTTATTTTTGAAACAAGTACTACCAATATGTTTGAACATTTTTAGGACTGTGATCTAAGTGACAGTACCATTACCATCGACGAAAATGATGATGATGATGAAGGCAAACCTGAGCCCACACATTATTCGGAAATAGATCTGAGAACCATTAAAATTGATCAATTAAGAGAAGAACTAAGAGCCAGGAATGTTAGTTGCAAAGGTAAGGAATTTATATGCATTTATTCAGAGATCTAATATCAATTTTGGCTTTATTATCATACCTTTATTAATTTTTGAAGGACTTCGCTCACAACTCATTTCGCGTCTCTCAAAATTACTGAAATCTGAGGAAATGAAAGACTCCAAGAGTGATGATGTTATGGAAGTGGAGGATGATGAACCAGTAGAAAACAAAGATGACGATATTCGCATTGTAATTAAAGATGATGATGATGAGGTTGAAATTAGTACTGAAAATACTAAAGTACCGTCAAAAGATAACGAAGATAAATCAAGTGAAAATAACACTAAAGCAGAGCAAAAAAGTGAAGTAGAAAAATTAGAAGATGTTCAGGATAAGGATGACGCTAAAAATAATGATGAACTCAAGAAGGATGACAAGGACAAACTGGAGGATAAGAAAAAAGATGAAAAACCCAAAACTGAAAAAGAACTTGAAGAAGAGAGAAAAAGGGTAAGTTATACAAAGAAATATTGTCAAAAGGAATGACATTTTTAATAAATATGAACATTGAATGATAAAATTTAAGAAGAAAATCTGAAATGCATGAATGCATGATATTGTTGCCCATGGGATACTAATCATGAGTGACATATGGAAAAGAGCGACAGCTGTTCATAAAGTAAATGAGATGTACAATAACATTACGCCTGTATTTCTCCGATACTTGTTTTATTTATTTTTTATACTTGTTTACAGTTGGAAAGAGAGAAACAGACTGTAAGATCGCGGTATGAACTACCGAGTACACCTCAAATAATTGTCCACCCGTCAGCAGTCGCCAAGGGTGGTAAATTCACCGTCAATGTTGCTACTCTCTCCCTGCTTCTTGATTATCGTATCACTGACAACAAGGAACATAGTTTTGAGGTATGTACATTTTCACAACACTGAATTACAGTGTATCTTTTAACTTTTAATATTTAAGAATTCTTTGTACATTATACTGGAAAGTTCAAATTTTATGTATATTTATGAATACTCAACAGTTGTTTGTGTTTGCGGAACTCTTCAATGAGATGTTGATGCGCGACTTCGGGTTCTACATCTACAAGACATTATACACTTTACCGGAGAAAGCGGAAGAGGTAAAAGATAAGGAGAAGGACAAGAGCGTCGAAAAGAAAGATGAGAAAAAGACTGAAGAAAAGAAGGAAGAGAAGAAGGAGGATAAAGATAAAAAAGAAGAGAAGCGGGATGATAAGAGGGATTTGCGTCGACGTGACCGAAGGGTTAGTGATAATTTCTTTCATATTCATAACACTAGTCCCGATATACATGTACAGTAAAAAAATTGCCGTCACAGGACACCTGGCAGATGTGAAACATCGAAATTATTTTGT
>DWFV01000820.1:0-12667 GCA_018246775.1 Parelbella machaon machaon
TTTTGAATGTGTGACTCGACTACAGAAGTATAACACGCAGAAATCAATTTGGTACTTGCCAGGCACGGGCTGCCCTTTCCATCATCTGAAACTGCCTATCAAAATCCATAGTAACTTAGCCATCGATATACGCGAGCATGATATGTTTTCATACTTAAATAATTCTAAAAATATGATAAAATTAAACAAGTGCATTTTATGCAATTAGTACCGATTATTACGTCATCATAGCGAGATGTCCAGTTCACTTCTGCGAATTATATTGCTCATTCGTTTTTGCATACTTACATGATGCTTCTGATTGCAATGTTCACATAACGCAGCGACGGGTGGACAGGTGGGTAGGAAGGGCTTCAACTTGGTAGGGTCATCCGAACCGGGGTAGGGCTTAAACCCGCCCAACGGCTGCAGAGTAGTTGTGTCGCAGCCGACGCAGTGGTACACCATAGACAATTTGCTGAACAAATAGACAAAAGCTTAATACACAAATTACCCAACAATGGAACAGGTTATCATCAATTCTTTCATTTAAAAAGTTTCTTTATTAAACATAAGTGTTCCCTCGTAAAGATTTAAAGACCATAATTTATTGCTCAGACTAAGTGAATGTTGGGAGATTTCACACATCTTAAATAACATTGTAGCGAACAGTAATCATAACTATTTATTTACATTAAATGGTATGGTGGCCCAATACATTTTTGTAAAAAAATCTCTAGGTCAAATTTGATCCCTAGACAGTACATGGGACATGTGGTCCTTATTCAGAAGCCTAAAAATGACTTCCAAGTTGTTAGTTGCCACTGCAATAAAATAAAATATTACCCACCTAGGAGTCGTCTTGCACTGAAGCGCCCCAGTGAACACTTGTACAAACACACGGACATAGAAATCTACAGATATACTGAGCAGAGGCACTATGTACCGATTGTACTTGTTCGCATGCTGTTCTATCGCTTGGATCAATATTCTGATAGCCTGGAAACCAAAAACTTGTTCATACTTATAAACGTAACATCACGCCTGGAATCCCCGAAGGTGTAGGCAGAGGAGTGTAGTATACCCCCACGTTTCACCAGTTATGTTTAAGTCCCATGAAATAGGTGGTGAACCTATTACCATACATCAGGTCCAATTCCAGACTCCAAGTTACTACTAGAAATTCTAAATTAGAGAAATCCAATAGCACCCAACCCGGGATTTGAACCCAGAACCTCCCGATCAGCAGTCGCTCTTGCAACCACTCGACCAATGAGGCAGTCATACTTATGCCATACAAAACATAATTTATTTGAAAAGAGAATGAGTTCAAAAAGAACACATACACTTCTTTGACGACCTTTTATTATGCAATATTTAATCAATTGGTTTTTTTTTTGTAATAAACAAAAATAAAAACTGATCATTTAGTAGTACTTTGAAGAACACAAATAAATTTAAAGTTTAAATTTCAGCCTTCACTCTGTTAGCTTGGTGTTCATATCAAGATACACATTTATGAATTCACAAAGTCATGTATGTATTACATAACATAAGATTGAGACTAAATTACTATCACTTGCTAGTAATAGCAAAGGAAAACATCTTTAGGAAATTGGCACATTTCTGAGTTCTTTAATATGCCTAAAGTCTGTCTACCCATACTCAGCCAGTGTGAGAGACTATGACCTTAAACCTTAACATTGTGAAATGAGAATAAAAGCGTATCGAAGGATTGCTGATGAAATCAATAAATTCTTATTGTTATTTAAGTTGTTCATGTGTTAAGGGTCTGTATTAAACAAAAAAGCAAACCGTTAGTTTAATAACGTACCATTTCATGGCAGCTCTTAGTTTTAAGACTGATAGCTCCATACTTGCTGTAGCATTTCTCTGGGGGTACACCAGCCAGTACCGCCATGTCCGTCGCCGTCACCATCAAGAGACCGCCCTCCTGAACGCTCTGGACGGAGGCGTCGAGAAATATTACAGGGCTACCAAATGGATCCAGGTCAATTGCTGCGAATCGACTGGCGTAATTCTTATATCGGTACATTAGCATACTGAAATTTATAATAGAAATTATTGGTTAAGTAAATAAGTTTCCAAAGTAAGCCTAAAGAGAGCCTATGATATGGTAACCAGAAGGTTGATGAGCTATTATTATTATATCATCAGGCAAGGTCCTTTACTAGGTAGGCAGAGAGTGATGACTTCCAAGCATGTCTATTCTTACATGCCTGTAACTCTTCCACATTCAACATTCTCTTCATGTACGCATGCACATTAAAAAATGTATGTAAAATGATTTAATTATACTTTATAGTTACAGTTTTTTAAAAATTACACTGCTAACAAGTCAAACTTTGAGGTGTTGTAGATTTTAAGTTGTTTGCTTTATTTTACTAAAGAATGTTAAACGATATTATAAATAAATAAATTTCAGGATTGTCTACTGAACTTGGCACCCATTTACACATCAATACTTTTGTTGGTGGGGCAGACAATCACATCACATTGAGTTTAGACACATTGATTTGGCTATCAATTTTCACATTTATGTTTTTGCTGGGATAACCCAAACTTTATACACATGATAATATGAAATATGCACCAAAAGAGGATTACTGCATCAAATTGTTTGGTTCTATGTTCACAAAAGATCAAGAATTTTATTTACACTTTGTCAAGAACCATTCTATTGTTCCACTGATCTCTTTTTATAATGAATGAGGAAAGAGAAATGTTGTAGTCTTTATGTTCATATTATTAGACATTTGGAAAGTCCTTACCTAGCGTCTTCATTGTGTGCCTCCACCAAGTGTGCCACACCATTATATTCTATATTATCCTTCAGTGTCTCCACAGCTTCCTTTAATAAATCATTGGCAACTATTTTCGTAACATTCGGCACTTCTTTTGCATAGCGGATGCTTCTAAGTCCAGTCGCTGCTAGAGCTTCTAATATTATAACTGGCACCTTTTAAAGATAACAATTTTGCAATTATGTACTCATACAGAAAAGCATAAGTCAGGAATGGCTAGAAAAACTATATTCACCCTTGAATTAAAGAGTCCTAGGTTATAAGTGTGCAGAAACAGACAAAACTAAGCTTTATAAATTTAAACACTAGCCACCTAAAGGGCTAACAGCTGGTCTTGTATCTCTTAAACATTGGCATATATTAGTCAACATAGTTCATACACAGAGGACTTATGCATTAATAATAATTGAATATATCAATTTATAGTGTCCTCCGCTAAATGGTTATATATGACAACTTCTCTAATAAACTTTTTTACAACTTTTTTTTACTCCGGCCAGGTGGGACCATGACCTTTGGAAGGCAGAGGCTGGATGTGGCAAGCTGAGGACAGGGTGCAATGGCACTCATTGGGTGAGGCCCATGTCCAGCAGTGGATTGAAATAGGCTAATGATGATGATTTACAAAAACGGTGAAAGGGGCTTATAGGGGGAGTATCTGGCACATATCACTACTTTCCTTCTAGTCCTATACATATGACAATTCATAAATATATGAGTCTCCCATACTAGATAATACAATTGCTGACAAGTGGACGGTTTCTGAGGAACAAGCGTCATTACAATAGAACATTAGAAACATAACCAAAGTTTACCTTGTCTGGAGATGATATCGTAGCTTCATTTGCACTTCCTACATTTGTTCTTTTACCTTTTTTCTGTAATCTATTAAACTGCTGTGTCTTATAGTCATTGATGAAAACTGACAGCACAGCTATGCTCAGGTCTCGATTAAACTCTTGCACGGGGTTGTAAAACACATTGTTTAGCTTTACACACACTTCTGCCTGCCCCTCTACTATTGTGCTCTTAGATATTGATGTGCTCACATTCATTTGTTGTTCTATATCCATTTTAAATATTCTCTGTAATAAACATAACTATGTAAATACTGATACTAGAGTGTTTGTAGGAATATAGAAGGCATACATCAAATTGGCAATGATAGAGATATTTGGTACTTGGTATATTTTTTGTACTCTGTCGTGACGACAAAGTACTAAAACACTGTTGGATAGAAAAGAACTGTCAAGTAATAAGGAACAAGATGGATACTGATAAAGCCCAGTGTTTGGTGGGAGTATATCCACCTGTCATACCACAGCAGTATGATCTGCTTGTTTCAATAGAAGTACTTCATTTGTCACACTTAGAGACATGAAACTTCACGGGCATAATATTTGTGACTGCTAAGCTTAGCTAAGTTTAGATTAGCTGTACAATAATAAATTCCTCACGTGCGTTCCGGCGCGGCACTAAGGTAGTTATAGCTTATAGCGGCATCGTGTAAATATTACATTCGTTGCAAAATCACCTTTCTTAACTGATTGAGAATTTTTGTAGCTCTAAAGTATCTCATGTATGTAAGTATCATGTATGTATGTATATTTTATAATGCTCAATATCTAACAAAACTCTACAAGTATTTTGAGTACTTGGTAAATAGAATGACAATTGTTGACAGAGTACTTGCGTGTATGATGATGATGATGAAAGGTATATGTCAAAGTCATCTTTGTAATAAGTAAGAAAAATTAATGACAATTATTTGCAATAACGATAAACATATTATTTGTACAGGAATATAATACATAATATTATCATTAGATTAAATAAGTTAAAACACACAAAGATAGTATTAATGCACTATTTTTAAACGAGAACTAACCTGCCAACGATTGTCAATAATATTATTCTGTGCCGTAGGAGACATGGGGCTGTCAGTTGTCAAGGAGAGAATTTTATGATCTTTTTGGAGTTTGATTTGAATAATCTGGAAAGATAACCTTTGTAAAGCAAAACTTTAAGTTTTGTGAATGATACTACATGCGGAAGTTACACAGCCATACTTATAGAAATTCAAAATGCACACCGCGAACGTATTAGTGAGAAACGCAGTGTTATTTAATCCCAAGTTAAAGTCCTCGTCTAGGGGGCTAGCTCGTAGTGTTACTAAAATTGCATCATATCTTAAGCAAGGCGAGCGGCGCGTACGTTTTAACTACGATTACTTTACACGGAGTGCTCGAGTCTGTGATTTTGAATGGGGCTATTTGGCTCCATTACGAAGTGTGAATTTTCGATTGTACTCCACTGGTAATAAGAGTGACCCTCCGGAAGAGGACCCTGAAGTCAAAGATGAAACGCCTTTGTTTACGAGCCAGTTGCCCGCCACTGTGGCTGTTCCAGAAGTATGGCCGCAAGTGCCTGTCATAGCTATTAACAGAAATCCAGTCTTCCCTAGATTTATCAAGCTCCTTGAGGTATTTTAAGCTTTCTACTGTTACTATTCGTTAGAGTAGTCACAAAATATTATGAACATGCACACTGTGAGATCTTAAACAATCTATAACCCTATTACATATGTATATTACTTGCTATAAAATGATATCAACAATATATTCTTTATGAGGCTCTTAAGATGTTATACTTATTGAATAATTTTGCATTTCTTTTCTATGAGTGAGGGTCTCAGTGTTATAATATATTCAAATTCTACATATCTGGTGATACAATTTGAAGTATAGGATAATGTGTAAAGATAGCATGACTAAGGAATATCATACTTTGATAATAACATAAGGATATTTCAAAAGTTCTTCATTTATAACTGTCTAGATATATCAGTGTTAAATCATTGACCATGAATAAACCATTGAATCATGATCTTCTAGATTACATAGTGTACACAGGCAACATACAGATATTGAACATTATGTATATTAAATATCAGATTTGACTTACCAGTATTGTAAAACTTAGAAACATAATGTATTGCTATAGGATGTTAATCCATTGATATATCCTATGTTCAAGCCAAAGACAGGGTGCAATGGCGCTCATTGGGGGAGACCTATGACCAGCAGTGGACTGGGATAGGCTGATGATGATGATGATATCCTATGACCATATTTATTCTGTGACATCTTAAATATAATTTTTTTTTTCTTTTCACTTCCAGATATCAAACCCTGCACTTATAGACCTAATAAGACGAAAGGTAAAGCTCAACCAGCCTTACATAGGAATCTTCCTCCGTAAGAAAGAAGACGAAAAGTCTGATGTTGTGTCCAGTTTAGATGATTTGCACCATGTTGGTGTGTTTGCTCAGATCCATGAAATGCAAGACATGGATTACAAGTTGCGGTTAGTGGTCATGGCTCACAGAAGGATAAGGATAACTGGACAGTTCATTGAGGATGAGATTGAGACTGGACCTGCAGGTAAGAGTGTTCTATGCATGTGATATAAGCTATGTTTAAGAACCTTGTATAGTTTTGTTTAACATTATGTTCTTGCCTCATATGTATATTAATATGGAAAATAATGTCAAAATGAAGCCAGGCCAAGCTTTAGTGATATTGGGCCCAAATTCAGCATCAAATAATGTAGATCATATTGCTCCAATTTTTTGTCTAGGTCATTGTCAAATTATCTGACTACAATAAAGTGTAGTATTTAGTAGTGCAGTAGTTAGTTAAGAATACACAAATTTGCATTTGTTATTACTTTTGCCAACAAGTGGTCTTCACACCAAAATATGTATACATCAATGACAACCATAGAGTGGGAGACTCTCCAGCTAGTTGAAGTGACAATATATAAAAAGTTGCTAGGTGCAGTTAGATATGAAGAGCTGAAAATCAAGCTTGGTGGTGTGCTATTGGAGAGGCCTGTATTCAGCAGAGAATCAGAATAGGCTAATGTTGAGAATGACTTGTTATGAGCAATTCTAAAGTAAACCATTATAACACTAGCTGTATATTAATCTTTTTTCATGTAGAAATTGGCTTGTAAATTGTCTATGACAGTTAGGTTACTGATAGTATTAAATTATTGCATAGTTCTACCACTTTTATTACAAAATTTTATTAATCCAAGATCTATTATTTATCTACTAGGCAAGTATACTATACCAAAAGCGGGATCATAACTTTTTATTGGATGAGACAGGCCAAAAGCTGGCCAATACCAATTTAAAAAATGCTTTTAATACCCAATGTAGCTCTCTATATCAAGCAGTATTTTTGACTAATTAAGCAATTTAACAGATTTTTGGTTCGCTGTTTTGCATTTTGCTTTGGGTAGTATACTCTACAATGCTGCATGTTAGTATTGCTTCACTTCATTTCTGAAATGATTATGAAAATTATCATTTCAGAAATGAAGCTGAAGTTTCCGGTGTTTAACGTGGAATTTAACGTTACCCGCGAAGAGTCGGACGCCGAGCGACGGCGACGAAAGCACAGGAACACGAGGAAGAAGCTGGAACTGGAGGCAGAACCTAAGGAGAAACCAATGCCTGACCAGGTCATGATGGTGAAGGTCGAGAACATGGTGCACGAAAAGTTCCAGCAGAACGAGGAGGTCAAAGCACTGACTCAGGAGATCATCAAGACGATTAGGGATATTATCAATATGAATCCATTGTACAGGTGTGTGAATGTCACTCATTTTAATAAATGTTGAAGACTGAATGATGACAGTTGAGTCAATTACTCCATAAAGCATTCTTTTTACTTCACATTTTTTCTGTCTGAACAGCCCAATATAGACCATAGATCCTCAGTACCTAATCAGTTAAATTAGAATTTCATCATTTTAGAGGATATAAATCTTGGGATATAGAACTTACACCATATCATTTAGTCTTGAACTGTTACTTCATAAATTATTATTATTATTGTACTCAGGGAGTCTCTACATCACATGTTAGCGCAAGGTCAACGGGTGGTAGATAATCCGGTGTACCTCAGCGACTTGGGCGCCGCGTTGACTGGCGCAGAGCCCGCCGAGCTTCAGGCCATCCTGGAGGAAATGGATGTAAGTGACAAATGACAATCTGGTCACTTATAGGTGGCCATATAGGTCAGGGGTTGTACAGATATTCTGAAATGACACTGAGGTGTTGGGTTCCATTCTTAATTAATTGTATGATAAGCATCAGTATTTCTGTTGTGTTTGGGTGTATGACTGTTTAAGTATATAAATGTGTAATTTCGGAATTATTCATGTTAGTTTTTCAGCTGTCTGATAGATGTTTCAATATATTACCTAGATACTATTCTAGCTACAACGACTGATTTTATGAATCAGACAAAATTATAACTCCTAACTTTCCTATGATTCGACCTTAGAAATCGCACAATAGCAGTAGGCAAAGGTCGATAGTGTCTCTAATGCCGGAGTGGAAGTGCATTCCTTACAAGTTTCAAGTTGTTTTCTGCTTGTTCTATATTAGGCTATTTAAAAAAAACTGTAGTAAGTTGCAAGTATGGTAGAGACAGGTAGCCTCTGAAGTTAATAAATATTGACTGCCTAATATCTTCTCCAGATACCCAAAAGGCTCATGATGTCGCTGTCGCTTCTGAAGAAGGAGTATGAGTTGTCGAAATTACAACAGAAGATAGGCAAGGAAGTGGAGGAGAAGGTCAAACAGCAGCACAGGAAATATATATTGCATGAACAGTTGAAGGTAACATTTTTTAAATTAATATTATTAGATTTAACTGATAGGATCAGTTTACAGCCAGAAATATTTTTGAATTTTTTTTTCTTTAATTAATCTAATAGTACTTGCACAGGTAATGTGCAATGATAAATAAGCTTTAGATATTTCTAACTCTTGTAAAATATGTTTCAGCTTTTTTACTATTAAATGTTTTGTGAGTATTTATACACATGTTTCGGCTTGTTTGTTTGTCTGTCTTGTAGGTGTGTAAATATGTCAGTCAAATTGTAATATTACAGTTGACTAGTGGCAGATATAGGTGGATGATTTCCAACAATCTTTTCTATGAATTCCATTCAATAATTTGCAGGTGATAAAAAAAGAGTTGGGCTTGGAGAAGGATGACAAGGACGCTATTGGGGACAAGTTCCGTGAGAGACTGGCTGACAAGCAAGTGCCTCAAGCAGTGCAGACTGTCATTGACGAGGAGCTGAACAAGCTCAACTTCCTTGAGAGCCACAGTTCCGAGTTTAAGTAAGTAGTTTATATAGGAAAAACCATGCAAGTTCTGACACTTCATTAACAGGGGATATAATTTTCCAAATCAAAATAATCAGGTTGATAGTGTGTCCAGCTTTAAAAGTGAGATCTGTTTTGCCACTTTTATGATCATCATCATCAGCCTATCTTAGTCCACTGCTGGATATAGGCCTCCCCCGATGAGCGCCATCGCGCCCTGTCTTCGGCTTGTCGCATCCAGCGTCTGCCTGCAGCCTTTCGCAAATCGTCATCCCCCGGGCCGGAGGGCGTCCACGTTTGTCTACGTTTGCCGAGCCGCGGTCTCCACTCCAGAACTCGTCTACTCTACCGGTTGTCGGTTCTTCGGCAGATATGCCCAGGCCATTGCCACTTCAGCAAGCTAATCCTTTGAGCCATGTTGGTGACTTTGGTTCTCTATCGGATAGTATCATTTCTGATCCACTTTTATATAAGAATCAAATCAGAACAATTAGTTGGTAGCTTCTAAGAAAAATTGAATGATGAAAGATAAGAGGGAAATTAATGTAGCCAAACTTCCAGATATCTAAATTATCAATTGTCTCATAAAATTTTTCAGTGTTACCCGTTGCTATCTGGACTGGTTAACCTCGTTACCCTGGGGTGTGACATCTGAAGAGAACCTGAAACTAGAAGATGCTCAAGTTATCCTTGATGAGGATCATTATGGCATGGAGGATATTAAGAAGCGAATCCTGGAGTTCATTGCTGTTTCTCAACTGAAAGGTTCTACACAGGGCAAGATATTGTGCTTCCATGGACCACCCGGAGTTGGCAAGACTAGTATAGGTAGGTCGGGGTTGAAAAATTGGTTAAATATAATTGATTTATATTTATCTTCTCAAATTTAAACGTGCGACAAAGATATGTATTAAAATTACCCCCTACCTTCAAGATGTTGTCATTAATTATTTGATAGTTATCAAGTTCTATGAATATGAATATGTCTAGTGGCTAATATGATGCAAAAACAATATCACATGCTAGTGTAGTAAATATATAGAGTAATACTCATATTACCCATATAGTAAATCATAGAGTATTACTCATATCACCCATGTTGGTCTTGGTCGTTACAAGTAGGCATTTTACAGTATACATGCAGGGTTGCTCTGACTGTTATCGTTATACTATTAAATGTATATAGAGCTTATCTGACCTTGACTATTTGGTTGCAGCTCGGTCCATAGCGCGTGCTCTCAACCGTCAGTACTTCCGCTTCTCGGTTGGTGGCATGACTGACGTGGCGGAGATCAAGGGCCACCGCCGCACCTACGTGGGCGCCATGCCCGGCAAGCTAGTGCAGTGCCTTAAGAAGACCGCCACAGAGAATCCGCTAGTGCTCATAGATGAGGTGGATAAGATTGGCAAGTAAGTGGTCTTTTATATACTTGTGTAATAAATAGTTAAAAATTACATATGTGATAAATTTTATCTCTGGGATCTTTATAGTATAAATGTACAGTACTGTGCTGCATTTGTAATCAACTATTTAGTGACGAGTGTCAGTCCGTTATTTCAGCATTTTGACAATTTCGTTATGTAAATTAATGTTACCAGTTTTATTAGATGCAACACCGTCTTTTTAAAAACTGCTTCTAAAAATATACTTTTTGTCTAAAAGTAAATTGTTGTTTCTCTAACTTTTTATGGTTTTCGGTTTTTAAAGAGGTGTTCACGGGGATCCATCATCAGCGTTGCTGGAGCTGCTGGACCCTGAGCAGAATGCTAACTTCCTTGACCACTACCTGGATGTGCCGGTGGACTTGTCCAAGGTGCTGTTCATCTGCACCGCGAACGTGGTGGAGCTCATCCCCGAGCCGCTCCGGGACCGGATGGAGCTGATAGACATGTCAGGTTGGTGAGCACATCTCTTCTGAACATATTGCTGGCTCAGAAATGGACGTAATCGTGGACAATTTTCAAGGGAACTTTGTCTGAAGTTATTTGCTATTGTAGCATTGTTCTGTCTGAAGTGTTATCGTGTGGCATTTCTGATCACATACTATGTTGATGAAGTCTCTTCAAAGAGAAATGTCATTGAAGAAAGTTATCCAAGTCTCATAGGGCCCACACACCATGGCCACACACTATTTTGTGTTACCAGGTATGTGAGCTGCCCACTAGTGTTACTAGTCGACAAAACACACATATTCAAGCGCATCTTCAACTGTTTACATTTCATTAATAATTATTATTACTGTTATAGGTTACGTGGCTGAGGAGAAATTGGCGATCGCCCAGCAGTACTTGGTGCCCACGGCGAGGAAGAACTGCGGCCTCACCAGCGAGCAGCTGGAGTTGACTCCAGAGTCGCTGCACACGCTGATCAAGTCCTACTGTCGAGAGAGCGGTGTAAGGAACCTGCAGAAACACATTGAGAAGGTACGACTAACAATCAGTTGTTATTGAATCATTTATGTTTCTCTACATTATTGGGTTTCTTTTCAGAATGAGATGGGTTAAGGAAAATGATGGATGGAAATGGATGAAATTAAGTATGATCAATATTTAAAAAAGTAATTATTCTTGATATAAATATTAATGTTGAATAAAAATCGACTCATGACCTCGACTTCACAGTGAAGATCATCAACGACTGTAGATACCAGCAGAATAGTCGAAATGACAAAGTATGTTACACGGACGGTACATATAGTTTTTAAATCTTAAACTATAAATACGCAAACAATCAATTTAAGTACCTTTTCTGTATCTAGTCCTTTTGTGCTTGTTCTTACCTCTGTCAGTAGAGTACATGACACAAGGCCTCCCTAGTATAGACCTAGGAGTGGCAGCTGAAGCCCTCGAAAATACTTTAGAGGGTAGTGTATTGTCACCAGATCGCCCGCAAGGTGGCTTACAAGATAGTGAAGCAGGAGGCGGAGAAGATGAAGGTGACCTGCGACGAGCTGGTGTCGCTGGTGGGGCAGCCCACCTTCAAACACGACCGCATGTACGACATCACCCCGCCGGGAGTCGTTATGGGGCTCGCCTGGACCGCTATGGGTATGCACAACATACAGAACATTCCGATTGATGGTCTAATAGAACTTTCCATGTTCTTGTACAACGAGATTAGAGATTAGTACCAGACAAGTTATTAGTGTGTCTGCAAGCTAGGGTACTTAACAAGGCAAGCAGAGAGCACGGTGTTATTTCTATATTATTACAGACCTAACATTCTTCTTCTACACTCATCAGTCCCTTCATACAAACATACAAATTTCATTTAATAATTTTTCAAATAATTTTAAAATACCGTTAATTAAATGTATGTTAAATAACGTTAATTTTATAAATAATAACTGTACGAATAATTTTCCAGGTGGCAGCACTTTGTACATAGAAACGGCGCTTCGCAACACTCACACTGATGAGAAGTCACAGTCTGGGTCCTTGGAGCTGACTGGACACCTCGGGGACGTGATGAAGGAGTCTGCCAGGATAGCGCTGACGGTGGCCAGGAACTATCTAGCGACGCACTATCCAGATAATAAGTTCTTAAATACTAGGTTAGATCGTAGTATATCAAGTATTAGACATTGGCATGTACCTAAAGGGTGTCCCAAAATTAACGCAAGATTTGAATTAAATAGAAAACACGGTTTTTAGTCTTTCGATTGTTATTTTT
>DWFV01000821.1:0-12665 GCA_018246775.1 Parelbella machaon machaon
TCCGAGTCACTACTAGAAATTCTAAATCAGAAAAATCTAATAGCACCCGACCCGGGATTTGAACCCAGGACCTCCAGATCGGCAGTCGCATTTGCAACCGCTCGACCAACGAAGCAGTCACTACTATAAGACGAAACTAATAAGTCCGAAGACAAAATGTAATATTTTTCAATTTTAATGTCTTTGATTAAATAAATAATTTGGTAAGGCAGATTGTTATCGTTCTATTGATATAAAAAAATAAGCACTCTGTGTACAGAAAATATACATTTTTTTTAATTAATGATGTTACCAGCAGTCTAATTGTACTTCGTCACCGCCCACATGGAAGAACTTGTCAGGGAACCACTCTTGGACTTCCTCGAATAGGTCCTTAATAAGTTTCAGAGCTACATCGCTGAGTGGGTTGATCGGCCCCAGACCGATCACGTTTCGGCCCTGATAGCATTGTGTCAGAATGCTCGGGAAGGCAGCGCCCCAAGACCGAGTGTGCCCTATACAAAATGAAAAGTTTAGATAATCTATAATGTAACTTGCACATAGGCTTTGACTTATTTTCATACAAATAAATAATAAATAATCGACCCATTGTCATTCCACTGTTGGAATATGGGTCTCCTCTCATATTGAGAGGGTTAAGGTCTGCCAGGCTGGCCAAGTACGGATTGGCAGACTTCACACACCTTAAATTTTTTTTTTTTTTTGTAAATTCTAAAGTGTGCAGATTTCCTCACGATGTTCTCCTTCACCGTTAGCAAGTGATATTTAAACTAAAAACGCACTTTTATAAAGAGGTGCGCGCCATGGATTTGAACCCAGCACCCCTGGAGTGAGAGGCTGAATTCTTAACCACTAGGCTATCACTGCTTTTCATACCAATAAATAATTTTGTCTATTTACCTGGTACATCGAATTCAGGTATAACGCGTACGCCCCTGTCCCTTGCATATTGAACTATCCTTGTGATATCCTCCTTCGTGTACACCATAGATGAATGGAAAGCACCTTTTTCGCTAAAGAAATTCAAGAATTGTAATAATAATCTAAGTAAGTCATACGAGAACAACAGTACACCACATAATTTGAACAGAGTTTTCATTGGAATGATATGCGTGGTAAATAATGAAGTTTAGATTTATGCATGTCTCATATTTTTAGTATTTCCAAAACAAGCTATACATCAGCCTAAACAAACATTGCAAAACGTAAAATAATAAAAAGTATTTTTGTCAAGATGAAGACATCAGTTTGAGTATTTCTTGCTAGAAATCTGATATTTCGAAATTCTAAAAAATCTGTTATTCCGGCATTTCTCTTATTCCGGCACTCAGCTGTTTTAAAATTTAAGTCTATCGAAACATACCAATGACTTACGTTCAATAATGCTTACGGTACCTACCTAAGTTCGGGAAATTTTTCGCTTTGGTAAGGGAAGCTTTGATCATCGACGATATGCCAGTGGAAAACGTTCATTTTATTCATGGCCATCGCGTCCAGCGTCTTCAGTATGTTGCTCACTGTAATGTAGTGACGCGACGTATCTAGCAGGAGCCCGCGGTGCGGGTAACTCGGAAAATCGGTGATATTTGTCGTATTAATACGAATTTCCTGTTAAAAATCAAATAACAAAATGACAACGTTTAAATGCAGTGAACCATTTGGGGAATGCAGAACTTAGGTTTTGTATCCATGAGAACTATTTTAATAATTTTTTTATTGGAAACGAAATAATGCGGTCAGCAATCAAATTAGGAATTCCAAGGGAACATTATTCACGATAACCCTCTTTTAAATAATGACACATTCCTTTAAGTATTACGCATTTTATAAAATGGGGGATGTTTTTTCTCAGATCTTGGGCTTTCGAAAATATTTGGTACTTTGTAAAATGCTGTAGAAATTGTTGTTATTATACAATTTTAAGGTAAAGCCGATAAAGTGTCCGTCATATAGAAAATACATACTCGTTTATTGCAGGAAATATGTACCCAAATTTAAAATATTATGTCTAAAATGCACTTTTGATTTGCAATTTTACTAAAACCTATTGCCGTAACTGTACTCGAAAAAAAAACACCACCGCTCTTACCATAAGCGATATCTTGCTGCCTTTGATTTATTCAAAGTATCATAATAATTACTAGCCTCTAATACATGAATTTTTAAGTAATTGCTTACATTAGAATCTGGAGAAAGGTAGAACAATTGTGCAAAGGATTCCAGACCTCGTATGATTCCCCATATCGAGCCGCTTTCTAGTATCGATACATTAGCCACAACAAGACTGTCTGTAATCACAAAATGCGTGTTTGATACAATGTAAACTGAAATTTCTTATTATCGAATTATCACTATAAAGTCCGTCATTTTTTGGATATATGTGATTTTCGGAAAATAGCTGGAAATGGTATTTTTAAGCTAGAACACATCAACTCACTAACAAAATAGGTCGTTCGCCTATTGTGACGGGGAAACCAAATTAAGAAATATTATTATTGTAGTATTCAAATATGCTAGGTTTTTTAGGAAAACTGCAAACCTTAGTTTTATATAAAAAAATTCTCTAAGACGTTCGAAGCTCACCATCCAGCAGTTGGTCAGCGTGGGTAACCCTCTCATTCGGAGGGGATGTCCTTGTACCAACAGTGGAATGATAAAAGGGTCGAGAGAGATGGTTTTAAATAATCTATAATCATGTGAAATATACTTATGTGAAATTAGCATGAGTGTATACTTGATAAGTTTTTTGATCGAGTAAAGTCTTCAAGAACTTTCCAAAAGAATCATTTTTCAAATACAATATTTCTACTCTAGGTAGGTAAATCATTATCTTGTGATGCTTCTCGTTCTGACCGTGAGATTTCACAATCATCTGCTTGACCTCATTAATGTTATCGTGTTAGACAATAATACAACACTTATTTTGTACGTCAATCGATAATAAGGTAATAGAAGCAAAAGTCATTAGATAAATGAGAAATACAACGAGTTACACACATGTAAAACCATACCTGTATATATGTGTATTTTTTTTTTATCGTATTGGCTGACAAATAGGAAAACTGGCGATCTGGTGGCAAGCGTTCGCTTTACGCCTTCATAAACAAGTTTATTCTATAGCATTATTTTAGCCAATCCTAAAGTAATTGTTCGGAGCAAGAATGAGCGCGGGAAAATGAAAGTGCTCACAATTAATGTCTTAAATAAAATATATAGGTACATGTAATAACTCACATCTTTCATCCATCCCAAAATAAGGATATTCCTCACACGGCGCTGTGAGTTCTATTTGCAGTTTTGACATTACGCCCCCGTATAAATGGTCAGGTTGCCTTGTACCATGGACCACCACTCTGTGGTGGTGGTGACTCGGGTTAATTCTTCTATCTATCGAACGCAAGCCATTGTTATTTTTCACTATATACGAATATCTCTCAACGGCGTTCGTGAGAATTTCACAATTTTGATTTGTTACCTGTGTAATTATATGAACATTACATTAGAACATACGCAAAGAGCCCGTAATTATAGCAAGCAATAGCCCTACATAGTACTAAGTATTTCCCCGAAAAACATAAGTTGATATGTCCAGGGACTAGTAGTAGTACTAGGAAATATTTAGAGCTGATAAAAAAATTTGTTCAGGTAAATATAGTAACTAAATACATTTATTTACAAAAGCTCAATGAAAGATTTTTTTATGAAATTTGATTTTTATTAATAACTTCCTTTCTAAGGTTGATTTACCTAATTAATCTCACAATCGGTGTAATGTAATAATATCGTACCTTTTTTCAATTATCTCGCGCTGTTAGCGCGATTACAAAAAAATCAATCAATCTAACAATGAAATCGGTATACCGACTACGAGTAATTATAAAGGTCTTATTGCATTAATACCGAGTACCTAGCTTAAAAAAAGAGGACGCACCACTTACCGTGACGTTAAAATGCGAAGGATTGAAATTGTAATATGTATTTTCTTTAATCTCTTGTTGCGGTTTCGGCCAAATTTCTCCCTTCGTCGGTGGGTACCTTGGCCCAAGATTCTCTATATACATACCAGAAACTAATAAAGCTCCAAAAGATATATATCGTATAAGGTATCTAATAATCATTTTTTTCGTAAATTAACGCTTTAGTATAAAAAATATTAATACAGTTAATACAGTGTGTTAACAGTTCGATCGTCGATACTTAAATAATGAAACAGTAACTAATTGATAACGCTTTCGCAAAGCGATAGTGTAGTGACATACATTGTTTATTTTATGTGGAAATTTATATTCAAAATATTGATAACCTTTAGCCTTTCATTCATCGACAACTAGGAAGTTTCTTTTGTCCTAAGAAGTCCATAGTTCTTTAATTCATCTGAACGTAAACCTACAGTGTAAAAAGACCATAACCTTCTTAGGTCTTAAAAAGAAGCTTAATTATTAGAATGTAATTCAAATGATCACTCTTTCGTTTTCTAAATTTCTAACTATTGCTGTTATTTATTTGCGTTCAATCAAAAATTGTTCAATTTTATTTATCGTATGAATGGCTACTTTTTGACTGTTGTATTGTGACAGAATAATAAGTTTTAATATTGTAATTAATTTGGAGTCATAGTAAATTAAGAATAATATCTAATAAAAATGATAAGTTGGGCCATAGACAAAATGAAATAAAGCTCAATGCTCACTACCAAAGAGTGGAAGTGACGCGTCATTTTCACTTTAATAGCGTATTGTGTTCTATCTCAATTATAACTAACGTGCAAATTTATACACAGATAATGGAAATGCTCGGTTTCTCGCGCATCTACGCATCAATATCCGACAAAATATAAAACTGCATTATCAATTTTTGTACACAAATGTGCACGATAGTTAATGGATATGTATCTCAATATACTATGTATTAAGGTGCAAGTTATACGTTGCTTCGACTCTGTAATAAGCCTAAGGGTTACCTTACAACTTAGACCTCTAGAATCTAAGAAATAAGCCTAAGGGTTACCTTACAACTTAGGCCTTAGTTGGTTTAGCTTTTTATTACCACGATGTATATGAATTTCCTATATTCAATAAGTCTCGCCATTTAGAAATATCGATAACAACATACAAAAAATTTAAAAGTAAAGAGAATTGTTGACCAAATAAGAGACATAAATACTTTCCTTAAATATACTTTTGTAATATAAAGGTTGTATAGACATTACAAAATCATAAAAGGCAATTTGTTGGAACTTGTTAATTTTTTAAACTATAATGGAACGAATCAAAGGCTAGTTGTAAACTAAGAGCTGAATTACTGCTACTATTTTATTTATTGCTATTCAAGGAGGAAGTTAATTGTTAATATTCACACTATCTGATACTAGTTATTTCTTTACCTCGATAGATAAATTTTTGTCTAGACACTTCATAATTATAATTTATCTTCGTATAAATAATTTTAACTTATGGTATACTCGATAGTATCTCTGTGACTGTCATTTTTATTTTGTCTGTTGTCATACTTGACTTGAATTTGATGTTTTGTCATAGTGGTCATATATTAAATTAATAGATAACAATTGACTTACATTGTGCTAAATTTGCACAATATTCCATGGAAAGAACTTCCTCGTTAAGTGATATTCTACACAATGCTTAAATTATTATCTGCTTTTGTAGTGACCCAGCTTTTTTGTGGTAATGTACTGAGCGCAGTGAATCCACAAGAAGAGGAGGTAGGAAACGGCAGATATACAATCGAAGGGCGAGTGTTTCCAGCCGATGAAGACAGGTCCGACCATTGGCAAGTGGACACTCTAATTCACGTAAATGGCGGGGAGTACATCGGATTTATAAAAGACGATGGCACATTTGCGATACATAATGTGCCAACGGGATCATACGTGGTCGAAGTTATCCATCCTAACTACATGTATGATTCGGTGCGAGTGGAAATCAATTCCAAGGGCAAGTTCAGAGCGCGAAAAATCAATTACTTACAAACATCACAAGTAATTCAAGTTCCTTACCCATTGCGGATGAAAACAGCGAACAGAATCAAGTACTTCCAGGTGCGCGAACAGTTGCGCATCACTGATTTCTTATTTAATCCCATGATTCTCATGATGGTGCTGCCGCTACTACTCATTATGGTATTGCCAAAAATGATGAATGACCCAGAGACAAAAGAAGATTTGAAACAAATATCAAATATGACCAAAATGTCAGAATTTCCTGAGATGTCTGAAATGTTCACAAGAATATTCAACAGGGGTGCAACCCCAAAGCCGAACACAAAAGCAAAGCAAGTAAAAAAGAGGCAGTAAATGTTGCTTATATGACATATTAGTTAAGTATATGTTATATATATGTTTAGGTAATAAATGTTTAAAAGTGATATAAATTACTTTGTTTCTTTTTTGACCCATTATCTATATTTTATTGTATAATTTGTATGAGATTTTTGATGTCATATCTATACAAATTACAGTATACCAATACTATAAACACTAAAGGATTCAATGAAATCTATTAAAAGTAAGTAATATCAAGACCAGCAGAATATATAGCTATAATATATTCAAAATATATTACTATAGAAAACGTAAATGTAGCATCACACCTGTAATTCTCATAGGGGGTAGCGAGAGGAGTGTAATAAAGCCCTACATTTCACCAGTTAGTTTTAAATCCCATGGAGTAGGTGGTGAGCCTATTGCCATACACTGGGCACAGATACAAACTCTAAGTCACTAACAGAAATTATAAATTGGCAAAATTCAATAGTATCCGACCCAGGATTTGAACCTTGGCAGTCACACTTGCAACTGCTTAACCAATGAGGCAGTCAACTATACAACCTATTTTAATGTTTTTATCTGTAAGCATAGATGATCAACGGAAATAGACTGTGATATGGGGCAGGGATGTCAAACCTTTATATATTTGTGCCTTTTGTCTATATTCTAAATTGACTTGATCTTAAAACCAATCTTCATTTAGTATGTGTAAAAAAAATTAATACTCAAATATATTCTGTAAATGTAAACTATGTTAATTTGTAAACTCTTTGCCAGGTCAATTTCCTCAAGTTATACACTCATTGAAAAAAGTAACTTTTCTTTGTTAGTATGTTAGAAGTGCATACTTTTTTCTTAAACCGTTAAATCTTCTCATAGCCAGGACTGTCTTAGGCTGTGTGGACTTAAATACTTCATCTGATACTGTGCACAAATTATGCTGTTGCTCAACCATGGTATATGGCATTTCCACAGTCAAACACTTGGGTGACTATCTATTGTTAGAACAAGCAAGAACTAAAAACTTTACTTAAAAATGAAGTTCGGATTTAATTAGCCCTCACTTACATTTTTTATGAATTACTGTGGTATTTAATAAATAAAACAATTTCAAAAGGAGTCATTTTATTTGGATATAAATCTATGAAGAGTCAATAATTATATTTTACCACTCTCTTAAGCTACCATTCACAAGCTGCCTAACAACTTATATTACACACAAATACATGACAACTATTATAAAAATAAAAAAATCAGTCATTGGTAAATTTGGACGGAAACTAATTAAGTAACTTGCTTAAAACATCTATGAGATTCATTATTACAGCATTCATTTACTTTATAATAATTTAGAAATTTGATTTGGACGGTAAATGTTCAAATTTGTACATAATGTTTACTTCTGTCCTGGCGAACTATTATCATCTAAATAATTATATTGTCTTGCTTATATATTGCCCTAGATGTATATATATATATAACAGTTTCTTTCATTACATCTAAATAACTAGTTATGTCCTTAGTATTAATAGAATACATAATTTTTGGAGCTCTTTATTATTGTTTTTACTCACAAATATATTTAAAAACTAATTCGCCAGGCGGTCCTCCAAAATATCCAATAAAATTTGACAATGAACTGTTCATCTCCAGTTACTTGATTACTTATATGTAAAAATAATAAATATTTATGCTCATACTTTTCTATCGGGAAACCCTACCTACATAATACTTACCAATGCACACATGTAAATAAAATTAATTTGCGACTACTTCTGATACATATTTCAATTCCTTCATATTGTCCTCAGCTAATAAGGTGTTCTGATTTATAATATTTTCGTATTGCATATTTCTTTCTATATCAAATATTTTTGTTACATACAAAATCACTTATGCCTATGTTTAAACACTATTCTAAAATATTTACATATTTAGAATGAAATTTACCACTTGCTTTTCAATATTCGCTATATTTTTAAGTTTATTTACTTCGAAGGCAAGGATGCATTATATGCTACTGATAGAATATAAGATTTCCTTTTCATAATGGAAGTTGACATTAACATGGACATTGTTGTAGAAACAATGATATGGTTTAGTAGATAATTGAAATAAATAACGACAGCAGCACCTACAATTCAATCAAAAGGTTTGTTATTCATATAAAAACCAGCACATTGGCAGCAATGAAATGAAAAACTGTAAACCATACCATAAGGTTGTGTTCATATTATAGCATTCTTCTTCTTGTAATGTGAATGAGTCAAATGGAACACATGAATTTAAAAACAACAAGGATTATGTGTTACTGAAAACGATTATAGGATAATAAGAAAGGTGCAATTATAAGGTCATACCTATAAAGTGTGCAAGAAAAGCAACGAGCTTACTTATATGTATGAAATATTACATATTCAAAGTAAAAATAATCCAACACACTACTGTTTACATTCTAAAGTATAATACAAGTAATCTTACTAAAGAGTACAGTATTACATGGCAGTAATAAATGTTAACTATACAGATAGTGGGTTTAAGTTTTTTTTTTTTTGTTGTGCAATAAATTTACTTAAATTTGATTTTTCAGTAATCTATAACACAGAACCGATTATAGTTAATTACAAATGTATAAAGTAATTTTATTCACAGAACGATACATTATTAATACATCGCTGCTTAAAACAAATTCACTTTGGTAAGATACCTAAATTTCTCATCTTATTTTGTATACAGATAATTATGGTGCCCATTCCTATACTGTTTAATTCATTCAGTAACTAATTTATTCTTAATATGTGGTTGAGCTTTAGTATTCGGGGATTACAGGCGTAATGTTACGTATTAATAATAAAAGCACGATTTTGTGATGAACAATGATTTTAGTTTTGTTTTGATGAGAATTTGTTTATTAAATAATACTTCAAGAACAAAAAACATCTTTACATTAATTCAGAGAGAAGAATAAGACGAGGGGCGACTAATATCTAACTTAATTACTAAAAGGTTACCTACAAAACTACAACTGGTACGGGAATGATAAAGTAATATAGGTGTTTAATAAACATGTTATAGTTTTAGTTGAAAACTTTAAGCAATTTAAAAAATAAATCAGTTTTGCACTTCTTTAGGCTCAATTTTATTGTCGATATAAATTTTTGCCATACCCAAAAAGCCTAGTCGAAGATAAATCGTTAAAAATAAAATAAAAAAATTGTATTCCATGTGCATTTATCTGATATATAACTCCATGTGGATGGTTCTGAAAATTAGTGATGCATGGCACTCCTCAGTTTTTCTTTATAATTTTACAAGTATTTATATGCCTAAAGTATTTATAATCAGTAATTTTCAGACCACTTTGTATATACTTAAGAATCTTTACGGAGTTATAAATCTGTATGAGGCTTAGGGAAATAGTTCAGCACTTTTCAGACTGCCTTTAGGATGTGTTTCTTCACTTTTATTAAGTTCTGAGTCATGTTTAAAGCTGCCATTATAGATAATCATTGGGAAGTCAGTTTAAAATGAATTGTAATATTTGTACTGAACAAACTGACAAGAAATAGAGTTAACATAAACAAGGTAATATTATAAAGAAATATATGAAATCCGGTTTTGTTCTTGAGGTAAATCAACCTAACAATACACGAAAGAATAATGAGAAGCTGTACAAACGGAAGTATGATACAAAATCAGGAAATTGCTTAATCAACAAATTCAAGAGACATTAAAAGTAAAAATACTATATTTAGGGTTGATAATAATGAAAGGAAAATATGTGTAATAACTGGAGTTCGAGAAATTATTTCAGTTTGACACCAATGAACAAAATAGCCCTGAAGAGATTCAGCATAAAGATAAGGACTAATGGGAACAGGGACCAGGATGATAAATTAATAAAATACGTTTTTATACAACAGACGTATTAAGAGACAGAAAACTAGACACCTATTAGAACTCAGTGTGAATGAATACATTGATTTCTTGACTCAGGTAAGTGAACATGCTCACATAAGGCTTCAACTTGTGATAAAAATATGCTAACCGGTGGTAAATAACATTTATATAATATATACATAAATGAACATTACATGTGCATACATAGATATGTAAATAAATAAAATATATGTGTCTATGTATGTTCATAACACTTGATTTCCCACGAATTGAATTCCACTTTTGATATGTTAATGCTTTTTGTGTTAATATTAGTAATACGAATCATATAATTTTGTAAACATATTTTTGTTTTTGCATATAATTCATACTTTTGTTAAGGTAAAGTGATACTACTGCCCAACAGCTGATTTCGGTAGGCTTGGACAGCGCTGCGACAGCAGACGGATCAGTTAACGACGAATCCGGAATTTTTTGTCATCATAAACAGCCCTGGATTACTAGATACTGCCATCTATTTTGGTGCTGATTTCTTGTAAAAATAATTTCGTTACGTGTTTAGTTCGAAGAAGAAGTGGGATATATGCACCCCGCAGACAACTCGTTCGGTAGGTTTAGGTGGTTCGCGGAGGCGTGTCACAGGTATCGATGTGTGCGCAAAGGGCGTGCCAGCAGCGCGGCGAGCGCGAGCGCGAGCGCCAGCAGCAGCGGCGCGCGGACGCCGTGCGCGGCGTTGTACACGGCGCAGTAGGGGCACTGCGAGGAGCCGCACACCTCGCAGATGTTCAGCAGGTACGTGGGAAGCGCGTCGAATATCGTCTCGTTGAACCGCTCTACAACATTACTTTTCCGTTAATATGGTCACATAAAAGGTTAACCTATGTTACATCAGTTGCTTACCTCACTCTTAACGCTATTGTAAGTGATTTCATATTGAATTCAATGTGAAAATATTATACAAAAATTTATTATTGGTAATAATTTTACAAAATGTACGATACTAACCGGGTGCATAGTAGTCGTATACGCGGATGGGCAAGTACCGCGACATGTTGGCCACAGGATACCAGCGCTCGATTGTGAAGTTCACGCATGTCGGCTCCGGCTCCAGCTGCCAACGAACACATTTTTTATTGACAGACTCTTTCTTTTTAATAAAAAAAATAACGTAAACACGCAAAATAAACAAATAAATTAAAATCTCCTGTGGATAATATTAGGTGCTGTAGGCGACCCTTTAAGCGGGGATAGAACTCTAGTTTGGTATTCTAGACTGAACAAAATATTTTTCTACAAGGTTTAAAGGAATAAAATACAAACATAGTCGAAGTAGAAAATTATCTTTGTGGGCAGGAACTTGGCGCGCTGCAGCGTGCGCACGGAGCGCGACAACACATAGGAGTCGAGGCGCTGCTGCTGCACCATGTAGCCCGTTGGTACCGCCGCCTCCAGGACCGCCATGCCCGAGCGCGGGGACTCTTCCGCCAGCGTCCAGCTACAAGTAATGAATGTTCAGGAATATTTCCTTTAAATGTATTAAATAATAAGGAATTAAATATCAAGGACAATTTTGCATATTTCAATGTGAAGTTCGAGTTCATTAACTGCGTCAATTAAAAAATATAAGGAAACTCTTATTCCAATTATAAAAGAGCGACATTTTGAACAAACTGAAGTCTTTGACACATTTATATATTCTGCATAACTTAACTGTGTTGTACATAAATTTTGCTACAATAATGCAAATTCTCATACATGAAGGTTGTGTATATTATTAAATTTTATTTATTTAATAAGCAATGACAACGTAGCCAAACCACCGTTTCTCAACATGAAACTAGTTTCTATTTGTTTCTGAATAATGTTTACAAATTAATAAGAAAAAAAAGAAACAAATTTATAAAACATAAAAAACAAATAAAATGTAGTCTGACTCTCTCTCTGCTCTATAAATTTTAAACACACCTGGCGCAGGTCTGAAATTCGATGTGCGACTGATTCCTGCCGTAGAAGTGCGCATGAGATAGCAACGAGAACGCCTTCACAGGTGGCTGCGTCTGGTAGCGTGGGATGTCCACGTTGTACTGCACCGACATCTGAAGGATGGCGAAACCTGCTCCACGAGCTGTCACCTTCACTGTGCCCCAGGCTTCCGGGATCTGGTGTAACAAAGGATTAATGCATATTTTACACAATTCAGTGTAACAGGCTGATTACATCTGATTTCGTATATTTTAAAATATCTATAAAATATGTAAGTTTCTGTACTAAACTGCAAAAACTATATCGCATCATGTTGTCTCATGTACAAAAAGTATAATTCAGAAAAATACTAGTAATAGTAATTGACAAGTATGATGACAAATGTATTGTGCGAGTAGAATGGCAGATGCAATGAGGCGCAAGGCAAGCGTGACTGACGTCGATGTACTGCATGACGGCGAGGTTGTCGTTGTCGACGTGCAGCGTGCGCGTGCCG